>JAVJGI010000037.1:4635407-4670424 GCA_035590275.1 Ibycter americanus | reverse complement strand
GCCGGCGGCGACGGGAAGGCAGGACGGAGCGTGAGTGCGAGGCGGGGGGAGCCCGGGCGAGCTTTGTGTGTGCTCCGAACCCGCTGCTCCGCCGGGACAAAGGCGGCAGGAGCCCCCCGCCTTTCCCCGCCAGGGACCTTCGCGGCGAGGTGCTGAGCTCCGTCGGCGCGCCTTCACCTGCAGCCGCTCCGGAGCGCCCGGCCGTGGCGGGGAGCTGGAGGCTGGCGGGCACGCTTTGCCGGAGGACGGTGGCTTGGTGTTCCTGAGGGCTGTGTTTCTGCGTTCTTACGCCCCGGTCGGGATGCTGGCGGGGAGGGTGGAGGGGTGCAGTGCTGCGGAGGGTGCGCGGTAGGTGGCCCGGAGAAGAATTTTGTTTTCTCTCTTTGGGAGAGGGATGCTACTCCAGCTTCCCTGGAGCGGCTGGGCCTTGAAACTGAGAGGGGGCAGAGGTGATGACTAGCTTCCCCTTTCAAGGCACTTGACTAAGAACTTCAGCTGTTAACAAGTGCTGCATTTAACTAAAAGGCCCGTAATTTAACATTGGTTAATTTCAGACTTCTGCAATCCCTTCCTCTGGCTGTTAACTTTTTCTAAGCTTATTTGGAAGGCAATGCAAACCCAGAGTTCTGTTCTTTAGGATTAATCTCAAGTTGATAAATCATAATGTGTTACAGTAATAGGTGTAGAATACCTTTTTGCTATGCTCCACACACACACACAATTTTGTAGTTAGAGCTGACAGAATCTTATTTGTCTTGAACTCTCCTTTGAAGTGCATTCCTTTACAGTGAAACTTTGTAGACCTTTCATCTGCCCTTCCAAAAAGCAAAGCAGCAGCCATAATATACTCCCTTCTTCTTTTACTCTTCCTTCTTACCGTGCCCAGGTGTGTATCTGAGTGTAAGCGATACTAGTGTGCCACCAGTGCTTACTGGTTTGGAGAACTACTCTCTCCAGCTGTCTGTAATACCAGTTCTGCTGCTCTAAGTACCACTTCACCCCAGGCTATCTCCCATCACTTTCACCCCCAAAGAAGGATCCAGTCAGTCCCATCTACAGGACTTCACTGTTGTAGCAGGTGGGGGTTGAAGGTGGGGAGGTCTGTGTACAGAACTGTGGCCCCTTTCTTCAGGAAAGTGCCCAAGCAGAGTTTTATGTATGTGTGATTGGTGGGAATCTGTGGGGTCTGGGAAGGGGACTGTGCTGAGCTGAGCTCTAGGCAGTCCGCTGCCTTGGAAGAAATGAGGAAGGGAGAAAAGGCAATGGTGGAGTTCCTGGTTCTTAACACCACCTTGTGCTTCTCTGTAGGGTGGGTCCCTTGGGGGATTTACTACCCCACATTGAGATAAGATTAACTGAAGACCCAAGGACTGGGGCTTGGGGGGGAAGGGGAGAGACCTCTGTTCCAGCCTGTGTAAGTCCCACTGACACTTTGTCACACAGGTCTAATGGTTTCTCAATGCTTTAGTGTTCTGATGTCCTTGAATCTTCGATGATAGTAACACTAAATGATGCTGATCTTTATTAATGAGGACCAGCATTTTATTTTTCTCATTGTCAGAAAGGATTGAGTTAACACTGTAACAGTATGCTTGATACACGCTGTCTTTTCTATGAATTTTGTCTTGGGATCTTGTGTCAGAATCCTCTCTTTCCTGCAACAGGACAAATCTGGTGGGTTGAGTTCAGGTCATTCTGGTGTACTTATTAAAATAATATCTGAAATTGTTATTCAGCTTTGTAATACACATTTCAAATGCAAGAGTCATACCTTGTTCGCTCCAGATTGTTTAAATATTGTATATGGCTATGTGGTTAGTTATAGGGTGACAGAATATAGTTGAGTCCTCTGCCAATGTGGACATAATAGGAAAATCCCAATGACTTTTTAAAGAAACAAACCTACTGAAACGTCACACTCAAATAAGGGTGAATTTAATTGTCCAGATTTTATTGCTGGGTTTTCATAGTCCGTCATCTAAACTTGGTAAGTAGTATATGTATCATGCTATGCACTCCTGTGCAGACTCATTGTTGATGGAGAATGAAGGGTCTAACTACTGGTGAACAGTGTAGAAAGCAGCAGGGAGTCTGAGAACAGTCTTACTTTAGAGTGGGAGAATGAATGAAGTGGGAGATGGTGTCATCAGTGCATGAAGTGATTTCAAATTACACTATTTAAAAACGTGCTTATTTGTTGTATGCTCTCATCAGAGGGTACAAGTGCTTATAATGAATGTTAAGGGACAATATTATTGCTTAAGTGCACTGGTGGTTTTAATATAAATCTACATAAATGTGTACAAGCCAATTAGCTCTTCCTATAAGCAGAATTTTTTTCCTCTCCTAGCAAGTTTACACTTGCACTGTGTTATAGAAACGTGATTACGAGTTGTGATTGGGAAATCGATTTAATTAAAGAACATAGATGGACTAGATTCTTGAATTGTGCTAATCTATGAAACTCACTTGAAGTTAGTGACTGTCCATTGGTTTATATTTTAAAAACTTTTCCTCATAGATAAGGCCTATGTTTTTAGAGTGTAAATAGACTTTGTCAGCCCAAAGTTATTAAGAATGAAGTAATTTCTGCAATGTCTTTTTTTTTCTTTGCCTTCTGTTATAACTCTGGTTTGACTGGAAGTGTGGGGATGAAAACAGCTTTCAAATATGGTAAGGCAAGATAGGTATCATCTGTGTTAAAGTAATGTAGTATTCATGAAAGTTCTCTGTTTAGTTGATTTTTATTTTCCCTTCAGAGGTTACCATATATCTAAATATGTGCTACCATGTCATTAATTACTATGTACTTGATTAATATGGTTAATTTGTAAACGATGGTCATCTGTGTTTCTCTTTTTTTGTCATAACTATTCTATCATAGTAATGGTGGCTGTTGTTATTTCCCATTTCATAACTGATTGTGGCTCTTTCTAGTTACGAAAGCTAGGTCAGTAAAAGCAGAAAGAAATGGATGCTGGCTTTTAGGATTCAAAAAATATTTCATCCTGAAATTCCATGGATATGTCTTGATTAGTCATGCACAAGACTTTCACAGTTTCATAACATCAAGGCTCAAGCCCTCCTGCTTGCGACTTGTCATTTGTCATGTGTTTTGCTTTTGACCTTTCATGGCTCTTAGTTAAAGATGTGTAGTAAAAGTCGTATCTCAAGGTGTGTTCTGGCACTATTAAAATACAAACAAATCAAAGGAATCCTGAATGAAACCTAATGCAGAAACCATTTGAACCATAATATGATCTTTTGCAGCTATGGACACAGAATTGTTATGTATCTTGCTCAGTTTTTCGACATGATGGAAATAAGCTGATAGTTCGGTGGAAACTCCTAGGCTTTAATTTTCCTGATCATGAATGAAATAATTGCTTTCAGCAAGTAGATTATCTTATTTTAGAGTAGAAAGGGAAATTTTCCTGGGACAAAGTGTTACTTAATTTATTTAACAGCAAATGTAAATTTACATAGTGATCTTTTTCTACTATGAATGAGCAATAATTCTTATTGTAATGCAATCAGTTGCTGTTGGTTTTACTAGAACATGTAGAAACTTTTCTATATTACAAACCAACTGAAATCAGTAAGAACATCCCAACAAATCTAATATGCATATTTCCTATCTGGGGCAAAGTGCAGTAAGGCATCTGTTCCGCACGTACAGCAAAGATGTATTGTGTGTTTTTACCTTTCATTCACTTAGATTAAAATGCTTCCTTCTCTAACTGCATCGATTGTGTAAACTCTCCACTGATATCACCACATAACAAGATATCTAGATAATGCTCACTTATACGTTCTAGGAATAGTATTACGCAAGCGTACTGAATGGAAAGCAGTCTCTGCCAGTAATGATAATACCAGACAAACTGCTTTTGAATGAAGACTCTTTTTGCTTATCTGTCTCATAAGGCTGTATGGACTCAGTAATGTTTAAAACCACTGGGGTGCTTTTAAGTTCTTGCTGTATGCAGTGTTTGGCTGTCAGGCGTTGGCTGCAGACCTTTCTGTGCTGTAAACCATCTCTTCTCAAGAGTATCTAAAATAAAACTTGTTCAAAAGATATAGTGGTGGTACAGTTTTAAGGATCCTTAAGCAGCATCCTTTACACCCTCGTGAAAGGTTAGCAATGCAATTAAACCTTATTAAATATCACTGGTACAGTGTAGCTTCTGAAACAGGAAACGTGCTAAGCATCCTGGTTATGTAATTGCTAAGTGTGTGGTATGTGGAGGAAAAGCTTCAATGTAATGTGAATTTGTCAACAGAATAAACATAGCTGAGCTGAAGAGGAAAGGGTCCCGTTATAAAAAGAATCCTAATGCTTATTTGAAGAAAATGGCTTTGCAGTTGTCTCAGGTCTTTCTTGCAGGGCTTAAGTCTTTCTTGGAGAACCTGTTGTGAGGAGATGCAAGGAGTGAAAACTGGAGGATGTGATCTTAATTTTAGGAGAGATGGGTATTGGGCAACTATATAATTGCAAAGCTATATTGCAAGTGAAACATTTTGGCTTAAACTTATTAATACTTTAGTCTCTCTCCCTCTAAAAGGCACGATAATTAAACTATAAGGTATTGATGGACAATATCAAAGTCTTTTCCAGGCAGACTAAAGATATATGTGCCTCTCACTTGTGAAACTGCATCTCTGTTGCTGTGATTTGAGAGGGAGTCTGGACTAAACCTGCTGAGGCCTCTTCCAGCCTGAATTATCCTGTAAGTTTAAAATTATGCAAGAGTACAGTTGTGCACCTAGGTGCACTTTATGTTAAGACAACTTGCATATCCTGTAGTCAAAAATTAATCATAATTAGAATCATAGAATCATTTCAGTTGGAAAAGAACTCAAGATCATCAAGTCCAACTGTTAACTGTGCAGTTAAATTGTGAGTTGGAAGGTTCATATTTACTTAAATGCTTTATTTTAAGTTGCATCTAATCAAGAAGGCACGTCCTAAGCTGTCAGCACAGCATCATTCAGAACTTTAATTTTGTATTCTCCTTTTGTGGCAGATGTCTTATGCAGTGTGTGTTTATGTATTATTCTGTTTATAATGTAACAAAAGAAAAATAAATTGTAGTGGCAATATTGACAACAAGGGTTTTTTTCCACCTGAAGTGTGTGTTTTGGGAGTCAGAAAGAGAGGAACTCTAAAGCTATGGATTTCAGCTGACTTGATGGTGGTAGCCTTCAAGGCTCTTATTTGGACTTGTTGTCCCCTCCAATTTGGAGGGGAAGAAAAATAGTTTAGTCTGATCTGTATTTTGTTTCTTTTACCTAATCTCTACAGAGAATTAAAATGTCAGAATTGAATTTCAATCTGTTCTCTCTCCTGGCACTGTAAAAAGCATCTGTGTGCAATGCACTTAAACTAGAACCAGAAGTAAAATAATTGTTCTCTACAAAATGA
Organism: Ibycter americanus; assembly: GCA_035590275.1. Classification (NCBI taxonomy): domain Eukaryota; kingdom Metazoa; phylum Chordata; class Aves; order Falconiformes; family Falconidae; genus Ibycter; species Ibycter americanus. The sequence continues at coordinate 4,664,999 of JAVJGI010000037.1, read as the reverse complement.
TTCTTTTTATTGAGGCATATAGCTAGACCTGTGAAACTGTCTTAATGTAGTCTAATATGACCCCACTGTATGCTAGATAAGCTTTGCTACTGCAGCTCTGCTGAAACCCCTGCTTTTCCTCCTTTTAACTTTCCCTGAGATGAGCAAAGCTCTACTCCCTTTCCAGGCTGAAAACCGGCTAATAAGTCTTTTTGCCAGTGTCTGTATCTTTCAGGACTTTCTGCTGAAATATATTAAATGTGTTGGAAGGCATGTTTATTCTAGGACTGACTTTAGTTGTTATCAAGGTGAATCTTGGTTTTAAACCACACCATTAATTTAAAGAAATATTTATGCTGTACTGCTTCCTAGGGAATTTGGATGCCCTTAGAGATCAGACTTACTCAGCCCTTAGTTTTAGCTGAGGTGTAAGTATGCGGTAGACACCCCTTCTCTAGATAAAGTGAGCATGGAGGAAATCTTTGGTTTGTGTGAAAATGTTTCACTAGTATGAAACTAAAACTTTCATCTCTTTCTGTACTGTAATAGTTGTGTGTCTCACCTCCTTATGTTATATTTGGACATGTAGTTATGGTAGATAAGATCACCTTATTGGCTTGGTAGAAGAACTTGAAGGCTGACTGGTCCATTTGAGCCTCTTGTGTGAGGCTGAGGTAAGATGCTGCTGATTGCATCACAGACTCACTTGAGAGCCATGGCAGATAATCAGCAGAGCTATGCTGGAATGGCTTCATCTAAGAGTTTGAGGCTGCAGAGCTGTTCATGAGAAAGGTAAAGCTTGATGTAGAGGCCTTTCAGCTCAGAGTGTTTTAGGAACCACTGCTGTAAGTGACGTAAGTTATATCTTTTTAGTACTTTTGTATAGAAAATTAAGCAGAACTACACCGACTTTTCCTTCTAGATTAATTTTCTGTTTGACTAACTGCCTTTTTGTATTGTTACTGGACTAGACAAAAATACAAGAACCTTAATGTGCTAAACAAAATCTGGCTTTATTTGGCAACCATAGTGGTAAAGTGAAGCAAGTTGCCAACATCTGTACTGAGAGAAAGGCTGTAAGCTTTGAATATCAACACTGTGTGTGGGTGTTTTGTTTTCTTTTTGACAGACTCCTTTTTCTACTTAAAGTCTTTCAGGAACTTCAGGTACCTTAAAGGATTGGCAGCATTGAGTGGAAGAAGGGCAGAAGCTTGTAGGTGGTGTCAGATGTTGGACTTTACATTTTATAACTTGAGTTACCCATATATCATCTATAACTGGTAGTTGTATGGCTGAGAAGTCAAAGCCTTCTGTTCATCTTGTAGCACCTTCTCAAATACAAATTAGGTTTCATATACATAAACATGTGCACTGGTAATAGGCATTGGTATGTTGTGTTTAATATAGTAGAGTGCAATTTGGATCCTTCTCTGAACAGGAGGAAATAAGGTAACGGAGTTTCTCTTACAACTCAAAAATTAAGAAAAATCCCAGAGCACTTGATAACAATGATGGGTTTTGAATGATGTTTCAAGTCCTTAGTAAAGTGCTTGGAATTAATCTGTTGCCTGAGTTTTGTTCCCAACTTCTGATCTAGGAAGACCACACCTTTCTACCCTATTACTTTGTGTGCTTAAGAGCCTCTGAAACCCTTGCAAGAAGGGTGCTGAGTTTGGGGTTTTTTTTGCTTGTTTATGGTGCTATAGGCTGTCAATCTTTTTTTCCCCTTTCATCAACTCCTTCACGCTGTTGTTATAGTAGGAGTTTTCTACTTTTCTGTCTTAATCTAGAAAGGTGTCACTTAACTTGTATACTAGTATAAACAGTGTGATGTGAAAATGGTGACTTGGAATCCAGGACTACTTAAAAAAATCAATGCCAGCTGAGGTTATTTTTTCATTAAACTGTGGACTTATGGGTCCTACTGTTTTAATAACTACCCATTGCTAAACAAAGTAACTTTATATTAAACACTTTCTGGCAGTATTTCTCATCTCCACGTGCAGAAAAACGTTCTGTGTCCATATATTTCACTTCTATCCTAAACACTGTTTTCTCTGCCGGTTTCCTGGTAGTCGTACTCTCATCCTTTCCCTCTTCTTTTTTTTTTTATTAATCAAACTAGGAGAATTGATGATTTTGGTTATATATACTGGACTTCTGGGTATTTCTCCAGTACTCTGAAAAATGTCAAAAGTTTACAGTATATTCAGAATAGTTAATTTTATTACTGTCCATCCTGGTTCCTAGCCTCTCTAACTCCTGCATTCTGCGTGAAAATATAACAAGCATTAATTCTTAACGACATGAAGCTGTTGAGCTTAAGCAACCATTAATTCAACACTTGCATTTGATTATTTTTTGGCTTCACCGTGTTAGCAATGAAGACTAATGTTCCTTCATTAAGAAATATGTTGACAACTCATGAAAAAGACTATCTGGAATCAATGTGTCTACTAAACAGTGTTGATTCTTCAGAAGCAAACCTTTCTCTTTATGCACGTAAATCCTGCAGGTGTCTGATAGGAAGAAAATGACCACCCTGGGCCATGAACTGCACTCTTTCTGCACCTTGAATTACAGTAGCAATTATTAAAAACCACAATTAAATGGCTTTACTTAAAGCAATAAAAACTAATGTGACCTGCAGGCAAGGCTAGACAGGCCTTCAGCTCCCAGAAAACTTGATTTCCTGACAAGAAATGTCACTGCAAAACAATGTTTGGGTGAAGGAACTTATGAACTCAGTTTAAAAACATTTTTAAAATAATCCTTTTTATGGGGCAGTGATTTTTTTTCTTCAGTTAACTTACTTTGAACCAACCTGTTATACAGAATGGCAGAAGCCATTGTTTCTGAAAGGCAAAGTGACTTCTAGCTGTCATTTAGACAATGTGAACTGACTTAATCAGCTAAAATACTTATTCTGAATTAGTTTCAGAACACTTCTCTTGTATATTGAACCTTAAAGGGCAAAGGTATTCAGAAGGAAAAGGGGGCTTCTTCACTGGACTAAAAAAATGAGAATTTGACTTCTCATACCTCTTTTCATCTGGTCACTGTGTAGTCAGACTTGAGGACAAAACCTTGAGACTTCTGCAAAACCATTACTTTTTCTTAAGTTATTAAATATTTAAAACAACGAGGAGGAAATATAGAGAGGATGAGAAAAGTTGCAAGGCAAGAGGGTCTTTTGTTTTGACAGCTTAACTGCCAATATTCATTCAGCCTTTTCTTAATGAGGAAAGTAGTGCCATGAAAATCACTAGAAGCCTGTGCCCAGAGTCTGCCCAGGCAAACAGTAAACACATCGATACAAAAGCTGGTATCTGTGTTGGTGGGGTTTTTTGTATTTTTGACTGAAAGGAAAGTGTATATGTAGTATCATTTACTTTCTGATCCAGAATGATTATAGAAACTTCTTGGCAATAGAACTGGTGACACTCCTCCACAGATGCTTGCACACACACAAATGTCTTGAAAGTAGCCTTTCTGTTCTAAGAAGCTTTCAAACTCTTAAAGCAATAGTAGTAACAAAGTGTTAAAACATTTATGTCTAAAGTATGAATTTTTGTGTCCTAAGTGAACCTAGAAAATTCCTTAACTTTAGACTTGAATGAGAAAATGCTTGTTGACAGGTCTAGTCATGCTCAGAAAATGTGTATTTTTAGAATATCAGCATACTGTACCTAAGAGTGAGAATAATCAAATAGATCTCTTTAAAGAACCTTAAATTGCTCATATACTACAGAAGTAGTTGTGGAGGAACAGCACAGCCAGTCATGGCAGTGATGGAAATAGTATTACTTCATGGTTTTTTCTTCTTTTTGAACAGCCAGGCTAAGCAAATGTGTTTAACATCAATAAGATGGTAGATCACTGTGAGTGTATTGTCCTAAACTTCATTGTAAGCTTTTCAGTGTCTTTTTTGGTCTTGATAGCAGAAAGGAGTATGTTGATAATTTTGGTAGAAGATTATTTAGAATAGTAAGGAAGCCCTTAAGCTTTTTGGTGGTGTTTGGGAGTGCACCAGAGACAAACTCTTATCAAACACTGATCCTGAAAAAAATACTGTATTATCTATCACCGGTTGCTAGAAGAGTTCAGAGGACAAATACAGAAGGTGGATGTTTAAAGTGTAAAGATGAATTTCTGAATGCTAATCATTACAAATTAGTAATGAAGTCTGGAAAAAAATTCTTCAGTCATGAAAGCTTTTGCTGCCCTTGAACAGAAATTTTATGGGTCATCTTAAATATGCTGCCTAAGAAGCTTCAGTTACTCGCCTCAAAACACTGTCATGTTGTCTCCTGGAAGAAAACTCCTGTCCAGATTAGTGTGTATATTCAAAATACTGTAATCTTTGGACAAATTTCCCTGGCTTTTTTGGCCTTCCGCTTCAGACAGAGCACTTTATTTCATGTTTTGTACTGTGATAACAGGTACTGATAAAATGTTTGACATACCTGAGATCTGAAATGTGAGCTACAGTTGTACCTTGGTAGTTGTTTCAGTACTGATTCTGTATTCCATTCAGCTTTGAAGAGCTGGAGACTTTTGGTAACTTTACAATCTTCTCCTATGCTTGATGGGAGAGTGTAAGCATAGAAAACTGCATTGGGTTTGTGTTGCAAGGTTTTGATAGCAGGGGGGCTGCAGAGGTGGCCTCTGTGAGAAGCTGCCAGAAGCTTCCCCCAGGTCCAATAGAGCCCATGCCAGCCGGCTCCAAGAAGGGCACACCACTGGCCAAGGCTGAGCCCGTCAGTGATGGTGGTAGCACCTCTAGGATAACTTATTTAAGAAGGTGGGGAGGGAAACAGCTGCACAACAGCAGTTGAGAGAGATGCATGAGAAAACTGCAGACACCAAGGTCAGTGAAGGAGGGAGAGGAGGTGTTCCAGGCACCGGAGCAGAGTTTTCCCTGCAACAGGGATGATGAGGCAGGTTGTGTCCCTCAGCCCGTGGAGGCCCACAGTGGAGCAGGTGTCTGCCTGCAGCCATGGAGGACCCCACGCTGGAGAAAATGGATGCCTGAAGGAGCCTGTGACCCCATGCGAAGCCTGTGCTGGAGCGGACTCCCAACAGGACCTGAGACCCTGTGGACAGCGGAGCCCAGGCTGGAGCAGGTTTTCTGGCAGGGCTTGTGACCCTGTGGGGAACCCAGGGTGGAACAGGCTGTTCCTGAAGGACTGCACCCCGTGGTAGGGACCCACGCTGCAGCAGTTCATGGCAGACTGTCTCCCATGGGAGGGACCCCACACTGGAGTGGAGGAAGGAGCAGCAGAAGACGTGTGATGAACTGACCACAGCCCCCATTCCCCATCCCCCTGCACCGCTCAGGGGGAGGAGGCAGAGAAATTAGGAGTGAAGTTGAGCCTGGAAAGAAGGGAGGGGTGGGAAGAAAGTGTATTTAAGATTGGGGTTTATTTCTCATTACCCTATTTTGACTTTTGACAATAAATTCAATTAATTTCTTTGAGTTTGTTTTACTTGTGATGGTAATTGCCGAGTGGTCTCCCTGTCCTTATCTCAACCCACAAGCCTTTTGTTGTATTTTTCTCTTCTCTGTCCAGCTGAGGAGGGGAGTGGTAGAGTGGCTTGGTGGGCACCTGGCATCCAGCTGAAGTTAACCCACACCACAAAAGCATTGTTGGACTTAATACTTTTACTTAAATGTAGATAACAATTAAAAAGTGGTAAAATTCCAAGCTTGTCATTTATTGTAGAATCACAGGAAAGCTTAGGCTGGAAGTTTAATCCTCCTGCTCCTGAGGCTAGATCAGGTGACCTCTTGCTCAAAGCAGAGAACTACTGTCTTCAGAGTTCTTTATTTGTTCTGATAGTTGCAGACTAAAAGGACATTGCAACAGTGTCCTCTATTCCAAACTTTGCTTGCTGTAGGAATACAGTGAAAACTTTGTGGAAATGCTCCCCATACTGACTGCTTGTAATTAACCTACTGGTTACTGCAGGATGCAGGACATATATCACAAACTTGCAGCAGGTTATTTTCTTGGCATGTGTTCAGCTCCAAATAGCACTTGTGGGAGTTGGTATACTCCCTGAAACGGGGTGCCCCAGGGAATACTTTCCCTTAGAGAAAGTGACTTTCTGTTTTGGAATGTGTACAAATGCCAGGGGCTGTTTCTTACTCCTGCCAAGCTTCAAACTGAACTGCATCTCAAGCTTTCATAGTGCTTGAAGGTTATTTCCTATGAATGGATCTCCTAACTTTTAATAATTGTGCTAGGGTGTTGGAACCATGTGTGCTCTCTACTTGCGTACTCCCATTTTTATAAACTGACAGTATCTTCGTGTGATGTTGCAAGGAAGACAGCTTACTGACATCCTCAGACCTGGTCAGAGATTCTCAGGTTAGACATTGTTAACTTGCTGCTGAGTAACCAGCAGAGAGTGATTGTGAATAAAATCAGTTGCTGGAGGAAACAATTACTAAATTTATATATGTCAAAGCAAGGCGAAGCTTAATGCTGCTGCTGAAGACTTCCTTCCCAAAACAAATAGTACTCAACTATTTACACAGCATCTGTTGAAAGTGACACTTTGCTCACAAGTTTTAAGTGGATGATATCCCTCTAACTATTTTGAAAAAGGAATATTTGAGTTACACATTTTAATTGGTGCTTTAATAAAGACACAATCTTGTGCATGTATTTTTTTATGTACTCATTCTACTGAAATATCTTTATTACTGAAATCTCAGGACAAATACTGCATTGTGACTGTCTTAAAAATTATCTTTTTGTGGTGGTGGGACAATAGAAACAAGATACAGAAGAAATTATAGAGGCTTAGACGTCAGTTTCTGTTTAAAACAAATACAAAATGCATTTCCTTTTCCTCTGCTCCTTTTTCTCTAGCACTGATCAGATTTATTTTGCCTTTCCTACTACTGATACAGTGTTAATACTTAAAAAATCTTGTTGATTTTTCAGTGCTTTTTGTAAAGATCTTATCTGTGGTCCTTTTAGCTAGTTCTTTGGCATGGGTTCAAAAATATTTTTTTTTTTAATGTAGCAAGTCTCTGACAAGTGTGACTTAATTCCTAGGGCATGCTTTCTGTTTAGTGATGATCAGTGCAAACCAAATGTAGTGATTCTCAGGATAGCGTAATGTATAGCCTCTAGATGTAATCTCTGTAGTGTAAGGGAATGAAATCTATTTCTTCTAATCAAGTTTGAGTGTCTAATTCCAAGATCTGTGTGTGCTAGATAGAATGATCTATTAGTGCTAGCCTGCAGCTGTCTCTTCTAGCATTTTAAAGGCAATAAAATACATTCAGGCCCCCTTTTGCTTTGCCCCAGTGGAATAGTCTGTGGGAAATTAACTATTGTGATCCTCCATGTCACTGTAAGGTTACTTTTTCATAGTAAGGTGCACCTTGCTATGAAGCACCTCGCTTGGTGACAGGTGCTCTAAGGAGGCCCTGAGCTATTGCTAGTATATAGCCAGTGTGTTAGTAAATGAACTCAGGAGGCTAACACTGAGGGCTGCTCTATCTGCTGAAGTTAAGTATGTGAGTTCCTCAACAGGCATCTGAGAGCTCCCACTAAATATCCAACTTCTATCAGCTTTAGGGACTTTCGAACCTATGCAGATAAAAGAAGAAAAGGGCCTCCCAACTCATCAGGTCCTGATGCTCTGTTCTTTTGAAAGTGCCTCTAGCTTGTAGGGTTAGGACAATTGCTTTGTTGTCCTTCCTTGTTTAACTTGGCCCTCTTCAGTGCCGCTTTCTTTTTCAATTTTGATTAGCAGAGGCTGGAGAGTAGCTTTTTGTTAGTATTGAGCAATACAGAGATAGCGCTGCCCACAGTGCTATCTTCAGGTATTAAAATGATCACACAGAGTATGCTGATGCTACAGGCATAAACAAATCATAAAACAGCTTTCACTAGAAGAACCTTGGAGCTATGATACTTGGTCCAAGAACTGAAGGAGAATGGAGCTGATAATCACCTCCACCACAAAAAAAAAAATATCCCCCAGATACCCACCCAGCCTTAAGTGAGTTGGGTCTTGTTCTGACAGTTAAGAGGGTGTGTACTACTTCAGATAACATCTCGATGCAATATCACTGTGCACAGCCTCTATTCTTTTTAGCATGTGTACTCGCTTAATCTTTGGTATTAGTTTAGTGCTTTCAGTAGTTTCAAAATAGACCACAGCAGGGTTGGATTAATCTGAAATGCTGTTCTATTTTGCCTCTCCTTTCTCAGAGGAAGAAGCGGATTTCTGTTCTTGTGTGGTCTGCTTCATGCACTTGACCCATGAAGGTGCAGTTGTCAGTGACAAATGATTGACATCCATTAACAGGACTCAGGAATTGAAGCTTCCTCTGTTGCATGTTATATGGCTGAAGGTGAGAAACAGGACATTTCCTGGGGAGTTAGTTTGGAGCCTGTATCTTTATTCCATTTCTTTAACCAGGAAAGGATTAAAACCAGAAAGAATGGTGTTATGACTGTATAGTACTTGGCTTGCAAGCATATCAAGAGGCTTACAAGCCTAGCTGACAGTTAGGTACTAGGTTTCTGTTACATTTGGACATGGTTATAGCAAGTGGCAACATCTAACACCTGTCATTTGGGAAAGGTCCTAAATGACTAGTAAATCTTAACCTGTAATGAGTACCATATGGCACTTCTTATTTGCAGCTGGAAAAAATCAGGAAGCCTCAAGAGGCTAGTGATTAGAGAGTTGTGTGTAAAATTCAAGTAAAACTGAGACTTCCTGAAAAGCAGAGTGGCATACTGTGTACTGCTACTGACTCAATGTCAGGTATGTAATGCTTGTGTCTCAGTGCTGGTGTTGGTTGCAGAAATATGTAACTGGATAGGTAAAAATGGAGGCATGCTTAAAACAAACCATTACTCTAATTTGCTATATACTTAAGAAATTTGCTTATGGTCTGTGTAAAAGCTGGAGGATGGCTTGCATTCTGAGTCCAGCATTTAGAACTGAAATGAGTAGTAGTGAAGTGTAGGCTGCCTACAGAGGTGAGATGAAACTTGTTGATCCCCAAAGCCTCCCATTCCAAAACAGAAAAGCCAACCAGAGTTACTTTGTTTAGGGTGTTTCTCTGTTAATGCTGTCTAGAGGTTCATGCAGGTGCTGCATTGCCTGCTGAGGAGGGAAATGTGGTGTTTGGCATCTCCCAGTTCATGAAGATTTACTTGGAGATAAAGTGGGGTGAGAAGACCACCTGGTAGTTTACATTCTGGTTTTAGTGCTCTTTGCTTTCACTGTTTACCAGGAGGTGTACTTGCCATAAATCTAAATATACATGCTTTTTAAGATGCTGCCTCTGAATGGCAGCATAAAGGTAGTACTTAAACTGAGTTACTATTAAAGGAAATCTTTGCAAATTTATAGAGCATGATGTGGAGCTGTTTGGAAATTTGTATTCATTAGGACAGGAGTGCAAGTACTTGGCTTCTTAGGTCTGTTCAGTTTTAGCTTTGAAATGTTTATGAGATGGGCAGTGGAGCTTGATATGAATATTTGCTTTCTGTGTGTCTCATCTAGTAAAATATACTGCACTGAAGCCCGTTCTTTGTCTTGTAAGACTAACAGACCACAGAAATGTATGAGTTTTCAGAAGTGGTGAGAACTGTCCATGTTCTTTTCATTGCTTACAGTTGAGTGCAAGTCTGGCAGCACTCGTTAAAGCAGAGTGGCAACCATCATTTTTGAACATGGAAGGCTTTGTAGATATACTGTGAGTTGCAAGGACTAACTCTGTTGCTTGTGCTGCATGCTTAAAGTTTCTTCATGTCCTGAAGAGTTTTCAGTCTTCCCCCTCTTAAAGCCAAGTATGGAAAAAGGGAGCAAGGTCTGGGATTGCAGGGAAGTTGACTGCATGCCCAGCTGGGCTCATGCACTTTCTGTCCTCGTGTCTGGTTCAGGGATCAGATACAGAAAGATCCTGTCAGGCTGCGATACCTGCTGTTCCAGAGGAAAAACTTCTGTGCATATTTGCTTGTTGCTTTTACCTTAGTTGTTAAAAAAGGGAGGTAGGAACCCCTAACTCCTGGGAGGTTAAAAACTTTCTGTGTAAGCTTCTTCCAGCTGACTTGCAGCATCTCTGGAGCTTGCTAGAGATGAGTCCTTCCTATTTTTTTCTGTTTCTAGAAAGTCTGATCTGCAGTTCAGGCATTTGAATAGCCTGCCCTTCTACTCCCCTTGTTTGCCAACTGAGTCTTTTGTGCAGCAGTAGCAGCTGCTGCATGGCAGGTCACTCGACCTGCCAAAATCTGTAGGTGAATGCTTCTGTAGATCTTGTCTCTGAACCTACCTTAGAAGCTTCCAGGAAAAGAAAGAGAAACTCTTCCCTGTGTTGCTCTCAGGTTTATAGGGAGAAAACTTTATGGGCAAATCAGTGCAGTTCGGGGATGAATGAAAGTTAAACAAGTTTTTAGGCGTTAATTCAGTAAAGAGACAGTCCACAAGTTGTCTGTGGTCAGACTATGCCAGCTGGTCTAAGGAAAGGTCTGTTGCTGCAGATACTGCCTTTATTTTAACTAGAAACTGCTGTGAAAGATGACCTTTACAGAGAACTGTGTGTTAAAAACCTGTAATTAGTTTGGTTTAAAGCAGTAAAAGTCTGTATCATTTTAGTACAAAGTACAGGCAGAAAAATTCAATGTTCTTTAGGAAAGAGCTCACCTCTATTTCTTGTGGCACAGTATTTTTAATATACACGTACTTGCTTAAAATTTTTGATAGTCTGAAGGTAGTTATGCCAAGGTTCTTTTGCTTATGTTTTTGGGTTTTTTGAAGAAGCAGCCATTTAATTCCAACCAAATCATAGTAACTGCATTCCAAGATAAAATTAATGAATCTGTAAACTTTCTGTATAATCAGAACATTTGTGGTCTGGTAACTAGATTTACAGGGTCTCTTCCAGTTATGTTTCATGTTACTACTATAATATAAGCTATTCAGTTGTCTAAATAGCAAACAACCTAGTGCTGCTGCTTAAGAGGAAAAAGAAGGGTTGTTTATCCGTCAGGTGTCTCAGAATTTGTTTTTAACCTGCCTCTGTTGTGTTCTCATTCACAGTGGTCAGAACAGTGGCTACTACAGCTAAGAGCTTCCTCTGCAAGTCTGAACAGATCTTGTATTGTGCAGACTTCAAAGAAAGATAGTGCCTCAAGGTGTAACAGGTTAAATTACATGTCAGAAGTTTCCTTACTTACAAAAAAAAAAAAAAAGGCTGGTCAAGAACTTATGAAACATGTTTTGACTCTTAAATTTTAGAGCATGAAACTTATTCTCTTACTGTCTTTAGCTAGGTAAATTGAGCGAAACGATTACTTAAAAGGGTATATAATAATATTTTAATTCAGATTCTGCTTTAGAAATGTTACTGCTCATAAATACAATACTTCAGTGAGACAAGAATGGTTATCTGGATTATGAAGCTGTGATGGCTTTGCTGCCATAGTTGACTTCACACAGTTATTTGAGTGATAAACTGTTATCTGCAGACTTGTACTCTTGCTAAGCCTAAAGAGCATGTTTGTGAAATCATAATTAGAACTCACAATAGCAGCTTTAACTCTCTTGTCAAATCCCCACAAAACCTTTTGTTTCTTGGTTATATTCATGTCCAGGCAAGTGAAAGGAAACTCAACTTGCTGAAGATAAATGGTGAAATCTTTGACCTGGATGAGTAGTAAATCCTTAGCTAGATAACTGTGCAGGTGTTTTGTTACACAGATCTTTGCAAGCTAATAAATGTGAGTGTGTTCTTCAGGACCACCATCAAAATAAAGCTTAATCTTTGTCTGTTTGGAACTGAAAGCCTGAATTTCTTTTCCATTATGAATAGAAGTATGAATAACTGAGTTTGAGACTTTTGCATGGTTACAGTAGAAAGAGTACTGTAGTCTTCCTCCTAGGGCAAAGGCATTTGTAACTGATGCTTTTTTGTATGTTGAACTCACTGATTTTAATCAGAATTAATTTCTAACAACACAGTCATTCTTTATATTGATAGAATTATTCAATATTTATGCTCCCTTTTTCTCTAATGTTAAAATATTCTTATGTTCCTGACTGGTAAGCTGTCATATTTGAATGCAGAGAGTGATGTTGGTAGCATTTAGGCAACTCCTGTACCAGCTAGAATAACTATGTAAGGTGCAGGATTTGTCCACTCTGTATAAGCTTTATTCTAGAAATAGGTCTTCCACTGTTGTCCAACAAGTAGCTGCAGTATCTACTGTGAAAATTCTGTTCTACCAACCTTAAATCATGAACAAGAGTAAATGATGAGATATTGCAATTCTGCTTGGGAATCTGCAGCTTCCACAGTTCCGTGAACTACAAAACACTGTTAACTGATTCTCAGCAATAAAGTTGCATGTATTTGAGCTAATCTAGCTATTGTAGGAGTTCTAGCAAATAAGTTGATTTTACCAAATATGTGGTCTAGAGACAGACTTGGTGAATTGTGAAGTCCTATTTCATTGTTTTCTGGACTAGAAGACTTCAAAAACATGGATTTTGGCTTAATTAACACTTCCATTGTTTCTAACCCCTCTCCCCCTTCACCTTTGGCAATAAAAACCCGGTGGGGGTGACGCTTGCAGTGTAAGAACTTGAAGGGTTTGATGTACTTGTAGTTCTTTTGATGCTGGGCTTTGTGGTTTGGTGTGATTCTATCAGAATGCAAGACTCAATATGTCATTCAGCTTTTTTGTTTTCTTTGCTCTCCAAAGAAAGTATTACTGTGTAAATTTCATTACCTGCTTAGCTTGCTAACAAGAAAACTGGTCCTGTGGTGCTGGTAAATACTGAAGGGAGAGACCTGAGATACTTGATAATGTATCTAAAACTTACTATTAGGAGCAAGTGCTCTTTGTATTAGCTTTTATAACACTTGGAAGGAAAGGAAAAAACAAAGCCTGAAGTATTTAGTCTACTATGTGTCCATCCTCAAGTTGAGATTATATCTTTGAATAACAGTAATTCATTACCTGAGTAGCTGTGCAGATAGTAGCATGACTCATGAGCACATCAGCTTTGCAGAAGCACTTTTGTTACTCTTACCTGCAAAAAAGTATATGGGATCGAATTGCAAGTTTCAGGTTCAAGAACTCTTCGGGGACACGGACTATGGGCTGTATGGAAGCCCTCAAAGATTAATTGCTTTTGAATGGGTTTTATTACTGGTTCTTCCTTCGACCAGTCTAGTGAATGGGAGTCTTAATAAAACCAAACTGTCAAAAGGCTTGATTATATGTGTTCAAATAAATCCTAGTGAAGTCATTAGAAAAAAGTATGGGAACATACAAATACAGGACACAAACAGCAATTGCTGCAGCGTGACTTGTGTGCTTATTAACATTTTTCTAGCCTTTGCTGCATGCTGTCTGCTCCTCCCTCACAAGCTGTGAAGTATTGTTCCACAGTTCAGTTGCTCCTGCGATCAGAGTGTGTTGCAGAGTTTCAAATTTGCTTTAAAATTCTGGCCAAATTCTCCTAGGCAGGATTTATTTTAGTGATTTCTGTGCACCTTTTCCCTCCTGGAGGGAACTTTTCTCACCTGAGGATGTAGTTTACAATATTGTGTGGTGTCAAATAACTGTCTGGTTCCTTTCAGGACAACATCTGTTTATGAAGCTGGTGTGTGCATGTTAATCCCAACAGATGTTGCATGCTGAAGCTTGGTGGTCATTTAAATCTCTCTGGGAGTCTTAATACATTACAGGCCACACCAGCATTTAAAATCAGTGACTGTACACAATCAGATTTTGATTCATACTTGACCTCTTGATGCCACCGGAACAGAGCTGTCAAGAAAAGTGTGTAGTCTGTCAGTACAAGCTGCATTGCTGGGTAGGTTCAGTAATGTCACTATGCTCTCTAGAAATGAGAGGGGTTTATCAAACAGGAAATTCAGGATTCATGATAAAATAATACATAAGGAGGATGGTGGAATAAATTGCTCAGTCTGTAAATGTTCAGACCGTTTCTTGTTTCTTTCTCTTATCAAACAGTTGGATATCTGCATTGAGAATTCATTTGTGAGCAGCTTGGGTCATGTCAGAACTCTTCTGATAGCTTGCAAAGGCACCTTATTGATTCATCTACTGTGCTTCTGTAAGAAGTTGCACCCCTTTCTCTTGAGTATAAGTTTCTAATTGGTAAATTTCACACTCTGTAAATGACTGGCTTCCCTCCCCATCCCTGTAATCTTTCCCATGGAGAGAGTATTAAAATATTGTTAAACTCCTATATGTTCAAGTACTTATATATTATTTAAGTACTAGTGCAACTTTAGTTTGGGGTTTTAGATATTCCCTACACCTCTCCTTACATGCACACAACTGTTTAGTTTTCCGGTAGTTGTGTGTATGTAATGGTAAATCAATTCTGAGGCAGGACTAAACTTCCTATCTAAATCTTATAGTTAGGCAGCTAATGTATTGCTTAAGTTGTGCTGTGTTGCTTTGATTCTGACAGACTAAGGTATAAAGTCAGGCTAACCTACCTGAAGCCATTAACCAGTCCTCTATAACTTTTATTAGCTTGCTCTTAGTAATCAATAAAAGACAATATCTTTTTCCCTTCACACTTTTAGGAAGTCCTAAGTTGCTGTTCTCTCCAGGAATAGCATTCAGCTACCTGGTGGTTTTTGGAAGTATTTTGTCCAATGCTGTTGTGAATGGCAGCTGGGAGGTGGGGAGGGAGTGGAATATGCTGAAATTGCCTTGTAACTGACATCTCTAGGCCTGATGAGAAAGGAGGGAAATGTGCCCAATACATAAGGCAGGCTTTTAGCCAAAACAAATTTTGAGAATAATTTAGGATTAATCACTTCACTGAGCTGACTGTAACAAACCTGTGGTCAAGAGTAAGAAGTGACTTTGATTTCAAATGTGTTTCAAAATTTTTTCTTCAAACTGAAAAACAAACAAAAAAACCCCATTCTGTTGGTGGCATAAAGCAGTTTTCCTCAGTCCATGTAAGACACAAAAGACCGAGCTTGTTCTGGAAGAATTATCCTTTGACCAGTAAACCAATACCATCCCTCCCTTTATATACTAATGAAAAGAACTTGCTCTCCACACATGGATTCAATGGGGTAGAAGCTGTCAGGAAAATCCAATGAAAGGATTAGCTAAACTCAAATAGATTAATTAGAGCCCTTGATTGTGTCTTGCTATGCAAAAGTCACAGCAAAGGAAATGGCAATGATAGTGAGTTCATCTCTACAGGTACTTGGTGGGGAGTGGGGGAGGCAACACAAATACAGTAGGTAAGAAGAAAAACTGAGCAGTTTCAACCTTGTTCTTAAAAGCTGCCTCGATTCCTTATCCATCTTTGTGTAGTTGAAAACGGAAACATTGTAATAGGCACGGAGATTGTGACCAGCTCCTTATGATCAAGGCAGCGCTCACTATTACATCCATTATTTTTTATCATCTTCCCTGTCACATAAGACAACTTGTCCTAGTGGCCAGGGCTAGGAATTGGACTACTATTGAAGGCTTCTGGCTGCCTAATACAAGGCAGGTGACTTGTTCAGTTCCCCAAACCGTAACAGATGTACCAAGTGTAACTCTGACTCCAGACCTCAGTGGAAGTCTTCATTTTCCCTGTCTGAAAACCCAGTGAAGTCACCTGATTTTCAGAACTAGTGGCGTTTAAGCTGTTACTAAGGGCAAACTACTGATTGTAACCATCCAAATCTTGTTCTTGATGTAGATTTTTCTATGCTTGAAATGTTAGTCGTTGTATCTGCTTTCTTTGTTTGATTGAGGTATAAATAACTTGCTGTTCATGTGCAGGAGAAATTCCAAGAGTTGCTATGCACAGTGTGGAGCCTGGATTTTCTTTGCATTAGTATGAGATGCAGAATTAAATCTGTGACATCAGAAATCTCTAGCCTGTGGCTGCCGAGTGGCTTTCAAACTTGTACTAGCTTGTTTTGCAGTATGCAATCTCCTGTAGCACAATTTTTGTGCCTGCCTTCCCAAGTAAAAAAGGCCTTGAGATTATTGAAAAGTCTAAACAAGAAGAAAGTTTTCACTTAGAGTAGGCAATTAAGCTTTTTTTTTTCTGTGCCAACATGTTTTACTTTATGTTGGTTTTTATGCTGTACTGCAATATGACTTGTAAGCGGCGTGAAATGATCTTGATATAGTATGAATTCTCAGGGCTTTTTCTATTCAAACTGTTTAGTTAAAAAAACCCTTAATTTGGTGAGGATACAAGTTGATGCAAATAAGAAACACAATCTGCCAAATACAGCTTTTGTACAGGAAGATAAGTGACTCTGCTGAGGGAATACTTCTTGATAAGCTTGTGGGTGAATAGCTCTTCCCAGGATTTAAGCCAGAAATTGCTACCATTTGATTATGGTGGGAATGTAAAGAGTTTTTTGATTACTGACTTCTTTTAGCTTCCTTTCATTGCTGTCTGGGAAAGACCATGTTCCCTTCCTGCAAGTTATGCATCTGAACAGGATATCCAAAACGATCTGTCAAAAAGTGTTCAGTGAGTGCACCTGACTCTTCAAGAAAAGCTAATTGTATATGTTAAGAGGCTACTCAAAGTGTGAGGGATCCAGTCTGAATATATAAATTACTTCGGGAGGCAGCCACTGGTCTAAAAAAACCCCACTATACTGACTAAATTAAAGCACTTTTTTTCTTTCTTCAAAAACTTTATAGAGAAAGATGTTGACTCATCTTAAAAGCTATTTTTTTTAATGTCACAGAATTGGGAAGGATACACTTTATCATCCAGCATCACATCCACCATTATTTATTGCCAGCATATACAGGAAAGGGGCTTCTTTGTCAGTTCTTTCAAAATCAGCAAAAGTCAGTCCCTGATTCTAAACAAGCTGACTTAAAGATCACTTCTCTCTGCTTTATTTTGGGACATGCAGAGTTGAGTTGAGAGCTGGGTGTGTGGGGAAGTGCTGGGATCTGAGGGGGAAAAAGGCTTCAGGGGAGGGGGTGAAGCTTACAGCTCTCTTTCTGCTCCTTAGGAGGGTGTAGCAAAAATGGAGCCAGGCTCCTCTCATCCTGCATAGGTTAAGAGGCAACAGATAGAAGTTGCAACATAGGGAATTCTGGTGAGATTTTTCAGGGGGCAAAAGCTTCACATGAAGGCAGACAAGGAGATCAACGGCCTAGAGAGGCTGTGGGATCTCCACCACTGTAGTTATTCAACATGCAACTGGACAAGGACCTGTGCAACCTGCTCTAAGCTGCCCTGCTTTGAGTGATTCCTTCCATACCAAATTATTCCATGATTCCATTTTCTTTATCAATTGGATCTATTTTGTGTAGTCTTGATGCTGACAGGATCACTGTTGAAGATGTGTTAACACTAACATTAGTTTTCTGCAGTGCTATAGTAGAGATAGGGTAGCAAAGGGTAGAGACTCTGAGTTTCACTGTCCAAAAACTCACCTTCACACAATCATGTACATCTAACTTGTTTTGTGAAGGGGCAATGTAATCTCAAACCAGCTTTTTCCCCTCCAGCTTCCTTTTCTCCCTGTTCACCCCAA
This sequence comes from Ibycter americanus, assembly GCA_035590275.1. Lineage (NCBI taxonomy): Eukaryota > Metazoa > Chordata > Aves > Falconiformes > Falconidae > Ibycter > Ibycter americanus. The sequence continues at coordinate 4,647,463 of JAVJGI010000037.1, read as the reverse complement.
CAGTTCTCTTGTACATGAAAACTCAGGAAATTTCTATTGGAAACATTCTCTGGAAGCTGTGAAGAAGCCTAAATGAGTTCCTTCTGTCTGTAACATAAATAAATCCTCCTTATGCTGTGTAGGATCTTGATCGTGCTTTCCATGTGTGTGTTATTTTAGCCTATGTGTGTTTTACCACTGTACAGCTTTTGGTGGTTTTTAATGAGTACTGATTTACTTTATTTTTCCTCCCCCTGCCTCTTGGAGGCAGCAAAGATTTTCATGTAGCTCCCACTGTGCTAGACTTGGTGATGAGAAACCAGCACCGCTGCACAGCGAGCTAGGTAACTTGCTTTTGCTTTGTGTTAAGCTTGTACTGTGAGGCAAGGGAATATTGCATGTAACTAAGGTTAATCCCTTTTAAATGAAGCTTTGTTAACGAGATTAATCCTAAAACTGGTTCACAAGGAACTTGCTTTTTTAAAATCCACTTTTAAAAGTGAAAAGGATCTGATACCAAATTCACAGGATAACTTGGATGGAGGGGGGACATCGGAAGGTCATCTAGTCAAACACCCTGCTCCAAACAAGGTCAGCTATGAGATCAGGCCAGGTTACTCATTTTGTCCAGTCTGATGTTTGAAAACCTGAACTGGTTCATAAGGTTCAATTTCACTTTAGGAAATGCCTCAATAAACTGCTGTTAACTAATTCTGAGTTTTCATATACATCAAATCAAGAAGCTGATTACAAAAGCCAAATGGAAGATTTTGAGAGATGCCCTAGTTCTGTTGTGTAACACTACTGCTGTTCTTAAAACTCAAAGTTCTGACTTTTGCTACAAGGTGCTTTAGTTGATCCTGGGTTTGGGTAGCTGCAGGTGAATTAAGCTACTTCTGTGTTTTCAGTCTGATGCTTGGTAGTTTGTTTAGGCTAAGAGCCAGGACATTCCTAATGCCAGGTAGGTGATGGGTCATGTCTCTAAATGCTTCTGTGATAACAAAGACTAGAATTCAAGCGTGGATGTACTTTAGTTCTGACACACCAACTGGTTTCCTGCTTGATTGAAACTTTGTACGTAATGTTGTCTGTAGATTACGGGGGGGCGGGGGACCCCAAATGCGCAGCTCTTCAAACTTTCAAAGTATGTGCTGAATTTTTTTAGTACAATGCTGCACCTGTTCTCAGAACAAGTTAAACGCTAAAGTATTTCAGGTGGTATATCTTCCGACATGGCTCATGGTTTCTAACTATAAAGAGGTCTGAAAATTGATGACCATATGTATTATGTATAGACATTCTACAAAAAATTTCATTTATTCTAGATATCTCGCTTCTGTAAACACATCTGCTTATCTCTGAAATCAACGCAGAGCTCTGATCAGTATCCCATGCTGGGGCTGAGGTGAAAGAAAATGAGCTAAGCAAATGTGGTGTGGAAAGGGTTACCTAACTTAGATATTCTTTGTGAATCAAGCTTCCATATCCCCCTCCTCTGACCCCTTAATATCTGGCTCTCACTACCCTTACGCTAGAGACTGTTGTAACTGACTTGTCATGCTTTGTAATGGAGCATGAATGCAGCTAGATGAAATCTATGTTTTTTTAAACAACCTTTTTTCAGTAACTGAGCTGTAGAGGGAAGAATTAATCTTGTAGTAAGTATTTTTCCAATAACTATCACAAATATGCTCATAAGCGTCAGGCTTGGTTAAACTCTTGTGCAAAACCTGACATCTACTGGTGGGAACCATAATTGGATTCTTCTCAGTGTGGAGGCACATGCTGAAGAGCCTGTTTTATTGAAGTTCTGGCCCCTTTGGCCATAGGTGTTGCATTGTGCCTTGCCCTAGAGCAAATGGTGTTTAAGCATAAATTTAAAAGTCTAAGAATTCCAAGGAAACTGTAACTGTAATATATTTATGTACAAGCATAGGTTTTAATGAAGGTGATTGAACTTTATTAACTGTATCTGCTTTGAACACATGTATAACGTCCAGATGACAAACTTCATAGGCTGTTTCAGACTAACTTTTGTAATAGTATGAAAGATTTCATGTAGTCTCATGCTTTAAAAAAAATCTGATTTTTTTTTCTTGTGTCTTTAAAGGCTTGCCATGGATGTACACCTTTATCCAAATGTGATTGCAGTGGAGTAAAAGGTGAAAAGGTAAATAACTTTTTTTCTTTTTTTCTTTTTTTTTTTGCTGGCAGACCAACACACAAACCACTGAGCCATATGCCAACTTCAGATAACTGAAACTTATGGATGATAGCTTTTGTTTCTTGCTCGTGTCTTACTTTCTTTGATCGTAGTGTGGGCATGCACCAAAGAGCATAGCTGTTATAATGACTTTGGGTACTGGGTCGGATCAAGCAGTCCATCTGATGATGATATGAAATTCTGTATGCCATTTTCTCAAGATTGGGGGGTGATGACACAAATTTCTCCAGCTATGTGGGAGTGAAAAGCAGAAAAGACACAAATTCTAGTAAAATAGAAAGAATGCCTATGTATTGCCAAGGCCTGCCTACACTAACCAGTTAGTGTGGACAAGCTAAGGTGTGGATTGTACAATAATTGCTATGCTAGTAATGCTTCAGTGGGAATTTAAAACCAGAGTGTGGGTTGCTTTCCCACTCTTCTTGCATTGCCTGCTCACAGGTAGTTGACACTCAGTAATGTGCTCTGAACTTGTGCTGTTTCTTACCTCATAACTTGTATAGCTGTATTTGAAGATGATTGCTGTTGCTGGGTAGACGCTCAGCTGTGGAAGTGACACTATTCAGCTACAGCTTCCCTAACATGCACAACTGCCACCCAAGTAAGCAGCTAGTTAATGGACAACCATGTATTCTTGGATCAAGTCAAATAAAAACCGTCTCCAACCCAAAAAACAACCCTGTGTGGTTCACTCAGTACAACAGGCTGTTTTGGGCTGCCCAAGACAGCATCCGAAGGCCAAGAGATGCACGTTGATGTCTTGGAGCTTTCCTGCCTCCATGCAGCTTTGACTTCCAGTCTTGCTGCCTGAGCTCAATACATCAGTGCAGTACTTCATGTTTCTATCACCGTTATTTCTTATTGTTTTACAATTTTTTCCTTTGAGGAACCAGCATGTGCCCAACATTTCTTTTAGTTACAATGCAGTGTAGATACACAGCTCAGTACTTACCCGAATTGAGCCTTCTCAAGTGTGGGAGCCTTGTAAGTAAATTCTGGTTAAATAGTTCCCATGTAACTGCTGCTGTCACAGGGAATGAATGTGATATGATCACTGCAAGGAGGAGAGACTGCCTGAAATGCTTCCACTCTTAGTCTTGTAAACAGTTTGCTTGAGATGCAATGGAGTCTTCTTAAAGATGTGAACTGATAACCAAGTGTTTGATAAGCCTGTCTTATCAAACCACTTACCCTATCTTAGCAAGGTTCTAGAAGGGCTTCAGTGCTCTAGATTACTTTCTGACACATTTCAAAGGTGATTTTTGACATAGCATAAACAAGCGTAACCTCAAATGCATGAAAGTAACACAATGGAGTGACTGACAGTTTTGGCACTGTAATGTGCTGGCACAGAATTTTACTATTGACTGAGGTTAAACAAGGCAGACGTCCTTTAGAGTAATTCTTGGTGCCACACCTTCCATCCAGATGAGGTCAGTCCTCGACATTTACTTGCTTTTAGTTCATCAATGTATATTCCAAATGTACATACCTAATGAAGAACAGCATCCCCTTGATAGCAGGGTTTCTGAGTTAATTTGGTTAGCCAAAACATGAACCTGGTTGATGCGTTCCTACAGGATCTTCAAATGCAGGTGGCCAAATGAGATGTATCCTAACACTAGTCACAGGACTATTTCAGGCTTAGTTTGAAGACGCTTAAGCATTAGGCTTACATTCCCAATACAATCGCAGCAGGTACAGCTTTGGAGAACCTTCCTATAATTCTAAGTTGGCCTGTTTCTGTACTGGTCACAGCTATTTTGTGAATTCAGCGAGGAAATGGGTGTTGTCTGGCTAGCATGGATAAGGAAAACCTACAAGTAAATCTTCTGGTTTTCTAAGTAAAATAAAGTAATTATTTTCTCCTAGTGATTCAGCTTTCTCTTTATACTACTGTTGCACATGCAGGGACCATGACCCACTCGATTCATTGCAGTCCTTCAGTGTCATTTAATGACATACATAGTCACCTTCCTCTGGTAAAGAATATTTTGGGACTGTTTGTTTGGAGTCAGGGGGAGCTTTTTGTCTAAAGACAGTCAACAACTGGAGCATATGCTCCTTGTTCAAGATCCAGCTCTTAAGTGTCGCTATATATTGTGGGTTTTGTTTCTACACCTCCAGACTGTCCTAGCCAATTGTTAAGAACTGCACTGGCGAAACTCTTCCACATTTAGTTTCCAACCTCTGTTAGCCTTTTCTGGAGTGAATTATAGCAAGTCCTGAGCGGAAGAGTGAGAAGCTTGATAATCTTTTGTGAAAAGAACAGGGGGAAGGAAAAAAAGTCTCCAGTAAAACAAGCATAACATCAGACCAAATATTTATACAACAGTTATGCATCTTCCTGGAATATTCTTAGGGGGCTGCAAATTGATCAGTGTAATCTTCTAGTGAAAGTTAAAAAAAAACCCACCAACAACAAAACACATAAAGGAAAGCAGAGCTTCACCTATGGTAAGACTGCTTTCTCTGTCTTTTGTCTTTTTTTTTTTTTTGTATGTCTGAGTCCTCATAGGAAAGGGCAGAGGGTGTCTGCGACTCCCACTTACTAAACTGATAGATATAATGTAAGTTTCCATCCTTAGAAAGGAAGATTCACTTTGAAATCTGGGAACTGTGATCAATTTTCCACCTAAATCAAGGTAAACGTAACGTAATCCTGAGAAATGCCAGAGGGGTTTTTTGTGGGTATTTTTTTTTTAAACAGCCCTTCTGAAGCTTGCAAACCATTGTGTATGTACATTATGTAAAGGAACAATGAAAAGCAAAGCCCATATTTCTTAACTATGATGTGTTGCTAGTGGAACTGGTTTGATCATACATACACACACACATTTAGTTGCCCTATAATTACAAAGCCCAAAGTATTTGATGTATTGATGGATTCAGCAGTTCAGCTCTGAGGAACCATAAGAGTTCTCTGTCACTGACATCCATCATGCTTTCTCTTATAAATTTTTGGTTTGTTTTTTTACAGCCTTAAACTTTTTCTAGAGTCTTTTTCTACTACAAGACATCAAGGGCTATCTTAAGATGATTAGGTTGATCCATCACATTGTACCACTTAAATATTTGATGTAAGTTTCCAGACCTGATACTATCTTCAGCCTAGTTTTCTTGCAAATATTATCTTTATTCCAGCTGAATGTAAACTGCTGCAACAACAAGAAGTTGCAGGCTTTTGCTTTGTATTTGACACTTGACATTTTGTGTTTCTGCTTACTTCTCCAGTGACCTCTGAACCAGGAGTCAAACTCTATAGTTTCCTGCCTCATTGGTGTATGAAGAGCATTAGACAAGGAGCTGTTTAAATAATCTCCCCTCTTTGATTCTCTCATTGACAATGTGACAGTGTACTTGTAGAACTATTGAAAGTCAGGCATACAGAACCTGGTTCTGTACTGGGAAGATGGGAAAAGCCTTGTGAAATGCACTCAGCTGAGCCCCATGCTTCTGTTCCACTGTGTTTCACTTCTGGCCCAAAACCAGCTTCTGTATCCAAGTTGCTGTCCACTTGCATTAAGTCAACTAAGAAGTGCTGCTTTGTTCAGCTTAGCAGAGCCTAATGCATTCCTTTGGAGATTCAGAAGTAGCCTTCTTCCTAAGCATCCTCGCATTCCCTTCAGGATATCCAAATTTTAACAGATCAGGTAAAGTAATACAAACTGAACTGTAACAGATAGGAAAACTATTTTCTTGTCTTGCCTTGGGGGAGCCACAGCTCTTATTTAACTGCTTCCATGCTGCCAGTGATTCTTCTTTGTCTCTGCCATGAGCCCTTGTAACATCAGTAGCCTGTTATCTGTTGGAGAATCAAAGCACAGTAAGCTTTTTTTTTTTTTTTTTTGGAAGCCCATAGTACAACAGCTGATAAAAATCAGTGCACTGAAGTTTTCTTCCTCTGCTCAGGCCCACCTTACTCAAATATAAAATGAGTAGTGTAAAATTCAAACATGTCTAAAATGATATCATAAAGAAATGAGAAGAATTTACTGGAGAGGAGAAGTCAGTAAAAACTGATTGCAGCTGGGAGCCAGTGTGCTGTTACTCACAGTAAGCTGCTCAGTAGTGAACTGGATCTGGCAAGAGTATTAAAACTGAAGTAAATGATTAAGCTGCTACATACAGGTGCTTATAGGAACTGTTCTCACTTTTCAACTGGAAGAGAAGTGTATAATTGCTTTTCAGTTAACTGGATGATGATTGGGTTTTAAATAAATGTTGCTTGGCACTTTTGAGATTAACCTGCTTTAATGCTTAAAAGCTAGTTCATGAGTGAAAGCTAGCTAAAGAAATAAACACTATAGGCATTGAACCAGTTTCTAAGACAAACCAGTAAGACCTGCAGATTATTGGTTGGTTTTACCTCCACTGGAAACAGGATCCAAAGATGCTGATAAGATCAGCTTTACACAGAGGGGAGAGGGGTGGTACTGAATCTCAGCTGCTCCACCTGATAAAGACTGAGAGCCAAGGGCTATACCAAGCAAGCTACATGCATCTTAGTCACAAAGAGGGCATGTACCCCAAGACTACTGTGGTTTTGCTTTGAAGTGGTAGTGCAGGTTGCTGCTGAAATAGGCTTTCATACCTTCCCTTAGCTAGGTATTCTAGTTTCTCCTCTGGGGCTTGTGTGGCCGTGTTCAGAGCTGTCAGTGAACTGATCTCACTGAACACAAGTTTCTTTGTAAACTAGGTTAGTTTCAGCATGATCAGTTCCTTCGTGCAAGTTATGTTGCAGCACAACTATTTGTGTAGCTGTGCTAGAAACACGTGGCTTAAGGTGGCAGAAACCATGTTTTTCACAGCACCTAAGACACAGTTCCCCCTCAAAATAACTGCAAATACATTATGCTATTTTTGATGAGAAGGACTATTGGGTTCTACCCATTCAAATTAAGTTAAATTGATCAAGAAGCTGTTCTCTAGTTATTACGTACAGTTAGTCCATGGCCTTTTAGAAGACTTCAGAGGGTGTTGAGTTTACTGGATTTGTTGATCACAGTGTGAGGAGTGCAACTCCAAAGACTCAATGGAGTTGCCATTTCCTAATACATGATCTCATACAAACCTGGTACCTGGGATTCTGGCAAGAGCAGCTTGTAGTGTCTGAGCTCTGAAGATATTTCAGATACTTTGACTTTGTATCCGGGTACAAGAAATCCATACCCCTTACAAAAGAAGATTATGTTATTCTTGGACTCTTTAGATGTCTGTTCCTGGAGCACTAGTCTCAGAAGAAAATTATCAGTATATGTCCTCAAGATCCCTGTTTTCTTCTGCCTTTATCATGGTAAAATTGAGTACAGATGTGACCCAAGCTCAGCTTTTCTTTTCACTGTTGGATGCAAATTGCTAAGAAATAGTTAAAAATTCTCAGATTTTAATAACTTCATCAAGAATTATGATTGGTGTCTGTGCTTCATAAATGTTGGCCTGAACTGCATTAACATGGCCCCTCTGAAAGGTTTACCACCCCAGCAAGTGACCACTGACAGTTAACCTCGACTGTTTCATCTTACAAAAGTCACAGATGATATTCTGAAGAAATCTGATGTATTTTGAAGAACACAGGTCATGTCAGAGGGGATTTCTTTATTGCATTAAACTGTATCTTTAACACTACTATTTGTGGCTGGTTGGTGTGTTTGTTTTGAGTTAAGTCTTGATTAGATACTGTAGTTCTAATTCTGTTTAGTTTGTGTTCTTTGAGTTGAGGAAGAGTTTATGTTGATGAGTATTAGAATCTGAGGCAGCTCTTATTTTCACCCTGTCATTTAGAAAGGGAGAGAATAATATGGCTGTGTTGCATCACTTTTGTACTGTAGATCTTTTAATGTTACTACAAACATTAATATGTGAATCTGGTTTTAAGTAGCCACCCATAGTTAACTGTCTTTACACTCTTTCTGATGTTCACTGCTTCATAGCAAGGGTGGGAAGCAATTACGTGCCTCTTGCCAAATGTTACAGCCAGCCTCTTACATGTGTTCAGGCATTGAAATGGGCTGTCCAGCTACTGCTTTCCTGAATATTTTTTTGCTCCTTTTTTTGAAAGTCATCTTTTTCCACAGGTATACCACATCTCGGTAAATAAATATCCTGGGTTTTCTCCCTGTAATGTCTATTTATAAATATTTAGGTTTCAGGAAGAAATTCTAGAAATGTAAATTACTTGTGCATGCTTTAAAACTGCATCTATCCCCAATTTCTTAATTACTTGTGACCTATTATTAGAGTACTTGGAACTATGCCAAATTTTTCTGTATCCCTGTTTAATTGGTTATATCTTGCTGCAGCTTAAAGCATAATTTTAGGGTGTTTCCCAACTATTTTTTTTCTCTTCCTATCCCCTAAGCAACAGTCATGTTCAAGCTTATAAGCTGACAGTTTTGCCACATCTTTGAGGCTGTTTGAGGGCAGTTGCTTTGCCAGCTACTCTGGAGTTATCACTAAATGACATCAGAATCTGACTCCTCGCTCATTCCCCAAGGAACTGATGGTTATAGCTGATGCATCTTTATTCTGCTATGGAAAGAATCCTGTACTTTTAGGACTGAAAGATGAGATCTGAGTTGACCTAAACCTTTCCTATTTATGTTTCTCTTTATCTTCTACTCTGAAACAAAAAGTATCCAAACTTCTTCAGTTCTTTCTGTGCAAGCAAAACTGGCTAGTGACTGTCAGTTCTTGCATCTATAAGAAGATACATTGTACACTACCCAGCGACTTCAGTCTTGTCACATCCCCAATGATATAATATCCTTTTTTGGTGTTGACTTTTTGGGGAATACTTTTCAAATGTCTCTTGAATTTCAGTATGTTCTTGCAAGGCAGCAGGTAGATTTTCCTGGCAAATTTGTAGCATCTGAATCCTCGTGAGAAGAGTACAGTATATATAAGGTGTGCAATAGGAGAAGTCTGGAGGCAGAAGCAATATCTGAAAGCTGCTCTCACAGAATCCTTCTATATGCTATTGATGTAGAAGACAAGTAAAAAAAAATAATCCCCCGAACATCATCTTTATTCCAGAGAGCTGGATCAGCTTGGTTTCTCCCCCACATTTCTTTCTCCAACCAATTTTTTGATCAAAAATAGTGATTATAGTGCAGCTATTTCCTCTGTAATTAGTTTGGTACTGTTCCCTTGGGAAGCGTCTGGTGCAATCCCTCAGCTGTCCCCAAGCATAGTCCTTCAAATCATCTGTTCACCCTTGGGGGTAATTTGCTGGTAAACTTCACAGGAGTTGCCCTGGCAACAGTTTCCTCATGCAAGGCTCTCATTGTTGCTGCTCACTTTCAAAGTGGGCTTGCAAAATACTCATTTCATAGTTTAAATAATACAGTTTACTAGCATCATCTGTTGCCTCCTGTAATTCTCTTGCTTAACTGTTTGGCTTCATATGTTCCTCTTTTATTTTAAATGCCTTGGCTTCCCAGTTCTGTGACTACTTAGACTGGAGACCTCAGAGCAGTTGCATTTTAGAGAACAGTTTTTCAGCCTCAGACAAGGCCAAACCTCTGCTAGAAGTCTGTTCTAGTAACCATTTGCAGATATTACTTTAACAAAATGTGAAGTGTGACCCGGTTGAGATTAGTAGGCATTGTGTAGCCTGGCTAGCACCTGACGCCTCTGACGTGCCTCTTGTACACAGGTGTGTTTCCTTACTGTGCAAACGCAGTTCTTGCCAGAGCTTGCTCCAAAGTCTGGCTCTGTCTAATGTTTTCCTTATCTGGCACTCCCAAATTCCTCATTCTCTCTCCTGCAGGGACACACTAACCCTTTCATATCCTGGCCTGAGATAGTAACACTCCTCCACAGTCTTGTTTTTCAGATGAGGTAGCACGCCAGCTGTATAGCTGCGAAAGTACAGCCTCGTGCTTTGTGTGCAAAAAGTCAGTCTGGACCCTGACTGTCACGCTTAAGCTAGCCTCAATTTATGATGCAATTTCAGCATTTCTACAGGGAGAAAAGATGTCTATCCTGTATAAGAGAGCAATATGAGACCTACAGTAAAAGAGGAGTATGTTTACACTTTCATGAATAGAAAACCAATTTTAGCAGACCAGTTAATGAGCTGTCCATTCCTATCCAAGGAATCCTTCTGAGGCTTACTGTATAGGTAGGACTAAGTTCAGCGTAGTTGTGTCCTCTGGAAGGTTGCAGCTCTTGCTTTTGCACACAGCTTTTAACATCTCATCCAAAAGGTTTTCCTATTGTATTTCCAAGGAAGCAGTTTAGTGAGTACTAGAAAAGGAACTAGCGAGAACTAGTACAGCAAAAGAAACCCTGTTACTTTCTCTGAAAATTTTTATGAGATCTCGGCATCTTGTAGATGTTTTGAATACAACTTCTAAGTTTCTGACTCCCACAGTGAAATACAGAGCACCTGCCTAAGCAGTGCAGTGAAAAAAATAGGATTTAAGAATGAGACTTAACACTGCTGTCGTGCTTAGCATACAGCTGCTTATGAAAAATAAAGGGGAGATGAGCAAAGCCTTAATATTGCCTTTTGCACATTATGCTCAAGGCTGCAGTTAAATGCTTCTGTCTGCTTGCAATCCTCTGTCTTCAGTTCTCTGCTGCTTTCTTCTTGAAGATGTGAGATTGCTGGTTTGGTTCTTTCATCTGGCTGAGGAGAGCTAGGCAGGACCTCCCAAGTTCCTAGAGTGCCATAGCTGGTAGGCTGCCAGATAATAGATGTGGGAACTACTACTCCCATTCTTGCTGAAGCGGTGCAAGAAAATAAAAATTTAGGATGGTTTGGTTTAAAGAGAATGTGCAAAAGCCTGCACAACTCTAACCTGGTGATTAAGATGCTTGTTAGGATGAAGTATTTCTTTGGCAGGTCCTGTAGCTGTCATGAAAAAATAATTGGGGTAAATGAACAGGCAGTTTTTTGCAGGTAGGAAGCAAACCTACCAACCGAACCAAACCTATCTGTAGAGTAAAGAGGAATAATGCTGAATAACTGCCTGTTTCGTAAGCAGTTACATATACTGGTAGATGTAACAGAGCTGTAGGAAATACCTGTTTATGCAGTTGAAAAGTATACAATAATGTATATATGCAGATATATATGTATGTATACATATATACATGTATATATGTGTATCATTTTCATGTACTGATTGAAACCTTAATATTTACTGATTTTTGTGAATCTATGACATACAAAGAATAAAATATTTTATGAATATGCAGCTATGCGTATTCTGAAACTTCAGGTAAGTAACATTGTCAACTTACACTGACAAGTTAAAGGTCAGTATATGATGGTATATGGTATTTGTTACATTACTGATGGGCTATCATGGCTAATCATTGGATAAATGTTTAGCAAAATGTGATTGTTGCTTGAGAGTTTATGATTTTAGCAGGAGGTGACAGATAAAAAGAGTAAGAAACCTTATTTCTTTGCTGTTTTGTGTCTGTCTCACTTGGTTTCAATTGAAAGCACTTTGGGCTGGAACCCTGTTTATGTTCTGTATTTCTACAGTGTTTAGCCTATAGTGCATGACCAGTCTCTTAGTTGCTTTTACATTATCATAGACTGGTTTGAGTTTGAAGGGACCTTAAAGACCATCTAGTTCCAACCCCCCTGCCATGGGCAGGGACACCTTCCCCTAGACCAGGTTGCTCAGAGCCCCGTCCAGCCTGGCCTTGGACACTGCCACGGATGGGGCATCCACCGCTGCTCTGGGCAGCCTGTGCCAGTGTCTCACCGCCCTCACAGTGAGGAATTTCTTCTTAATATCTAATCTAAACCGACCCTCTTTCAGTTTAAAGCCATTACCCCTTGTCCTATCACTACAGGCCCTTGTAAAAAGTCCCTCTCCAGCTTTCTTGC
>JAVJGI010000037.1:4571435-4635307 GCA_035590275.1 Ibycter americanus | reverse complement strand
CCTCTCAGCCCATCTACATCTTTTCTGTGTAGCAGGGACCAACACTGAACACAGAATTCCAGGTGTGGCCTAACAAGGGCTGAGTAGAGTGGGCTAATGGCTTCTTTATCTCTGCTGGTGTTGCCCTTGCTGATGCAGCCCAGCATCCTGTTGGCTCGCCTCACTGCAGCAGCGCACTGTTTGCTCATATTGAGCTTGTTGCCCACCAGGATCCCCAGGTCGCTTTCCACAGAGCTGCTTCCCAGCTGGGTAGATCCCAGCCTGTGCTGTGCTCCTGGACTGTATTTTCCAGGGTGCAAGATCTTACGCTTATCCTTGTTGAGCTTCATAAGGCTTTTGTTAGCCCACTCTTCCAGCCCACTGAGGTCTTCCTGCAGGGTGGCTCTCCCTTCCAAAGTGTCCACTTCCCCACTCAGCTTGGTATCATCAGTAAACTTTGTGAGGGTACAATTGATCCTATCTTCCAGATCACTTACAAAGATACAAAACAGCATTAGGCCCAATATCAATCCCTGGGGGACCCCACTTGTGACAGGTTGCCAGTTTGAAAAGGAGCTATTTACCACCACCTTCTGGGTGCTGATCAGTTTTTCTCTAAGAGGAAGCTATGGGAAACCGTATTGAAAGCCTTGGGGAAATCCAGGTAGACAATGTCCACCACTCGACCGAAATCAACCAAGCAGGTTACTTGGCAGGCAGCGATCAGGTTTGTCAAGCACGATTTGCCTTTGGTGGATCCATGCTGGCTCTTCCCAATTGTGTGCTTCATTTGACTTGTGATAGTCCCCGGGAGGATTTGATCCTTACCTTTCCCAGGGACTGAAGTAAGACTGGTGGGCCTGTAATTTCCTGGATCCTCCTTTAAGCCTCTCTCAGCCAGCTCCCTTAACACCCTCAGGTGGATATTGTCAGGGTGACAGTACAGCTAGAGTGTATGTTATACAGTTATACAACAGCCTCTTTATGTAAGGGTGTATCTTTTAGATGTCTTTGTAGATACATGTATATAACATGCATGGACAGTGAGCAATAAATCACAGAATCACAGACTGGTTTGGGTTGGAAGGGACCTTACAGACCATCTAGTTCCACCCCCCCTGCCACGGGCAGGGACACCTTCCCCTGGACCAGGTTGCTCAGAGCCCCGTCCAGCCTGGCCTTGGACACTGCCAGGGATGGGGCATCCACAGCTGCTCTGGGCAGCCTGTGCCAGTGTCTCACCGCCCTCACAGTGAAGAAATTCTCCCGAAAGTCTAATCCAAATCTACCCTCTTTCAGTTTGAAACTGTTACCCCTCATCCTATCACTACACTCCCTAACAAAGAGTCCCCCCCAAGCTTTCCTGTAGCCCCCGTTAGGCACTGGCAGGCTGCTACAGGGTCTGCCTGGAGCCTTCTCCTCTCCAGGCTGAACCACCCCAACTCTCCCAGCCTGTCTTCACAGCAGAGGGGCTCCAGCCCTCTGAGCATCTTTATGGCCCCTCCTCTGGACTTGTTCCAACAGGTCTGTGTCCTTCTTATGCTGGGGGCCCCAGAGCCGAACCCAGCACTGCAGGGGGGGTCTCAGGAGAGCACGGAGCAGAGGGCGAGAATCACCTGCCTCGACCTGCTGGTCACACTGCTTTTGGTGCAGCCCAGGATATGGTTGGCTGTCTGGCCTGTGAGCGCACATTGACGGCTCATAGTCAGTTTTTCATTCACCAACACTCCCAAGTCTTTCTCCTCAGGGCTGCTCTCCATCCATTCTCCGCCCAGCCTGTATTTGTGGATTGCCCCAACCCACGTGCAGGACCTTGCACTTGGCTTATTGAACTTCATGAGGTTTGCATGGGTCCACCTCTCGAGCCTGTCGCGGTCCCTCTGGATGGCATCCCTGCCCTCCAGCATGTCGACCACCCCACACAGCTTGGTGTCACAGCAAACTTGCTGAGGGTGCATTCTGTGTCACCAACAAAGATGTTGAACATCGCCAGTCCTGATTCTGACCCCCGAGGAACACCACTTGTCACTGGTCTCCACTTGGACATTGAGCCGTTGACTGCACCGCTTTGGAGTGTGACCACCCAGCCAATGCCTTATCCACCAAGTTGTCTGTCTGTCAAATCCATGTCTCTCCAATCTAGAGACAAGAATGTCGTGCAGGACAGTGTCAAATGCTGTGCACAAGTCCAGGCACATGACATCAGCTGCTCTTCCCTTATCCACCACTGCTGTAACCCTGTTGTAGAAGGCCACCAAATTTGTCAGGCATAATTTGCCCTTAGTGAAGCCATGTTGGCTGTCACCAATCACCTCCTTATTTTCCATATGCCCTAGCATAGTTTCCAGGAGTATCTGCTCCGTGATCTTGCAACTGTGAATAATAAACAACAGTCACAGTATAGCAGCTGGCTATACCCTTCCGGGATTTTTTATAGGTATTGCAGCAGAGGTGAATTTTTGGGAGAGACTTAATAACTAATAAAGCTATGTTTTTGTAGGAAGGGGGAAAGAGTTCTGTGTATTTAAGCAGCACAGGAGAAACAGATGGTTGAATTATTTTGGTAAGTGGCTTAAATACTGGATAAACTTCCTATGAAACCTGTTTAAGTGAAGCAGTTAAAGGCAATGTATGTGTATTTTCAGGAATTTCTGTAGCTGAGCAGGTGAGATGTTTAATCACAGTGTTTGCTTCTTTGTCTGACTTCCTACAGAAAACTGGAAAGATAATGTGTTTTCTGAATTTTTCAATCATAACTTGTGTTTTCGTCATGTTACACCACCACCATGACGTTTTTTCTTTTTGTAGGGTGAAAGGGGATTCCCAGGCTTGGAAGGACAGCCAGGTTTGCCTGGATTTCCAGGACCAGAAGGACCTCCTGGTCCAAGAGGCTCGAAGGTAAGTCCCAATTCACTTGAATTGGATGAAAATTCTAGGTAGTGTTAGCTTGCTGATAGTGCAGATGCTAAATCATTCCAGAACTCCAGATTATCATTGATTTCATAGTCAAAATCTTCAGATGTTGGGATATGACATAGGTTTTCTGTTTGGTTGGTTTGAATAGTCAGCCAGAGGAAAAAGATTGCTCAAAGTTTCCTGTTCTTCACCTACACACGTGCTTGCAAACACTACATGTGCACTTGTATCCTCTCACTAGGTACTGCAGATTAAGGTTAAAGAACGGGTTTGGCAAGGTGCTGTAATGTAGTTTTATTCGTCCTTGCAATAATGTGCTCCATTGCTTAGTTTACTGATAAGAGTGGTGTTGGGCTGTCAGCTGCCCGGAGGGGTCCCACCACTGGGATAAACTGTTGTTTGCACCTGGTGGCATTCCTGGGCTGGTTTTGGGTGAGGCAATGCAAATGAAGGCCTCATTGAACCTATGCACAGACAACTGAGGAATGCTCCTTGCTTTCCTTGAAGGGTTTTGGTTTGTTTTTATTTGCTACTGAATTACATCATTACGCTCAGATGGTGTAATACAGCATTAAAATGTTGAAAACCCTTCCTCTAAATGCACTTATGTTTAGTATACACAAGATTATCCAGGATCTGCCATTTCTTTTGCAAATGCTCACAGTATAAACTAACAGAAGCACAACAAAAAGAAGCAAAGAAAAAAATAGGTAGATGTTAAGAAAAAAACCAAAAGTCGACATTAAAAGAAAAGATTAATTGGATATAAAGAGAGTGAAACTACAGGGAGGTCTTGGACTAGAAATGTTGATTATATTTTTGTTCCATAAATGCCTTTTGTTCTCAAGATTTTGATATGAAGTTTTTTGCATTATCATAATACAAAATAATACTGGTACAGTATCATTCACATTTAATCTTGTATGTCTTGTGTTGCCCACAAGAGGTCACTGTGGGATATTTGATGAAAGCACATGACAGGTATCTGCATATAAGCAATCTCAAATAGCTTTGATTTTTTTAAAAACATTTCCTTTGAGTCATGGTTTGTCAGCTGTAACGAATACTTTTCAGTTCAAAGTCCAAAGCCCAAAATAAAATAATTTTGAACACTTTTACTCAGGAAATGACAACTAATAAAACTTTAGTCCACTTACTATAAACATGTAGAAGAAATTGCATTATGCTTACAGTTTCATTAGAAAGGCAGACTGCAAAACTTGAGTGTGTTTTGTTTGTTTGTTTGTTGTTTGGTTTCTTTTAGGGTGATGATGGACTTCCAGGGCCTATTGGACCCAAAGGAATCAGAGTAAGTGTTAATGCAGTTTTGGGGGATATATTGGAATTACAGGTAAAGACTGCCAAGCATGGAGTGAGTCCTCACATAAGTGGTGATTTATGGGGTGAAAAAATTAACTTAAATCTGAAGAATAATTTGTCTACTAGCTAGAAGAGATTGTATTACATTTTATAAGTAATACAAGGTTACATAAGTAATACAATCTTACATATTGCTTGTATTATTCTTACTAATTACTATAACTCGTTATGGAGCGTAGCCCCAATACTTGTTTGATCTGTTTTGCTATACAGGACCTAAACAAGTGCCAATAACTTTGCTTCAGTTTATTCTGAAGTAGACACCGTATATGTAGGGTCGATATGAGAGAAGCTGATTTGTCTGGAAATCCTTTAGGTTTTGTGCCTTTGCTTTTTCTTTTTGTCAGACCCCTCAGCTGGTGACAATTGATGCATCTCTGACTTCATTGGGATACATCCATTTTCTATACCATGAGTGTCCATTTATTTTCTGAATATATCTACATAGTATTACTTTAGTTGTTCTGCGTTGTCTTCTCTATGTTTTTGTGGATATTCTGCTGAAAAAAGGATAAGAACCTTGATGGCTGTCCAGCATGGCATACTTTTTTTACAGGTGATTCAGATGTTTCTGTTTTTCTTTACTTACATATGCACAAATAGGTTACCTTTACATTTAATAAAATCTTGGTAAATCCTCTTGCACATCCATTCATACCATACTGTTTAAGACATATGTGGTTAATTTCCTTCTAGGGACCGCCAGGGCTTCCAGGATTTCCAGGAACACCAGGACTTCCTGTGAGTAGGAATGAACTGTATAGATATGAATCTATTCCCTTTTGTCTTTCAGGCCCAGAAGAGCATCCTGCAAGCTAACTCTTCTTTCCTTTTTTCTCACTTTAAAGGGATTACCAGGGCAAGATGGGCCACCAGGACCTCAGGGTATCCCAGGATGCAATGGAACAAAGGTGGAATCCCTTTAAAATTCTTAATGATGCATCCACAATACAATAGAGCTCTTGTTCTCCTGGCTGTAGCCAATAGGTTTAGTTTATTATGTGCAGGAGTACTTGCCAGTTCCTGAGTTGTGCAGGTAATTCCAAGACACTTCAGACTTACACACACATCTGAGAGAAGGGGTCACGGTCTGGTGTGTAAAGCACAAATTTTGCCAGAAATTGCCAGCACCAAGCCACAACATTTATACTCTGCAACCAGTGTAGTTAAATTCTTTGTTCTAATCCTTAATTTTATAGCTAACAACTGAGAGGAGTGTCTGATAGTTGGATCATATGCTGTATGTCATTTTTGTAGTAAACTCTTGCTGCCAAGGAAAACTCATTACCTAATGGTGGGACTTTTTAATTATTAATTTTTAATAATATTGCATTGAAGATACTGATTCAGTATCCTTCTTGAAAGGAGTCACTTTCATTCTTTCATTCTAACATGTTACTTAGCTTCACATTATGATTGTTCCATAAGAGACATTGATCTTTTATAGCATTATGTCTGTTTTCCATCTCTGTAGTGTAGTACTTTGCCTGGAAGTATGTGGAAATATCTGAGTATGGAAAGCTCTGTTTCAATCATTCGTGTGATTTAACAAATTATATGTAGTTTGTTTATATTTAGTGTTTATGTTTTTTAAATGTTTGTTTATATTTATTTGTTTTACTTTATCCTATAGCTTGTTGCACTACAATTTGCTGCTCTGGAGTCATAAGCTAACAATGAAACTGGACTTTTCAGTCAAAATTTGTTTATCTGGTTTTGTTATGTTTTGGTTAATTGTTTTCTTCATCCCTAAGGGAGAGCGTGGATTCCCAGGCAGTCCAGGTTTTCCTGGTTTACAAGGGCCTCCTGTAAGTAAAAGATTTCCCAATCGGCTACCTGTAATCCACTGAAAGACTTCTACTTAGGTCTGTGAAATACCAGATAAATTTCAGCCTCTTTTTATAGTTCTTATGTCCTTTTAATAAATAAGAATCTATTCTTTTTCTTTTTTTTTATGGTTAATCAGAATTTTAGATGTCCAATAAAAGTGAGCTTTTCTGCTGCATGCTGTGGTAAAGCTAATAAAAAGCCCTTTGAATTCTCATATGCTGAGATGCTTTGCTACCTGCAGAAAAATACAAATACATGCATATGTGTCAGAGAAGAAAGATCTTGATACTGTCATCCTGTACATCTAAAGAGTCTTACTGGTGATTAATGGGGCAAAAAAAGAGACGGTGTAGGACCTTTTCATTATAAAACACAAGGATGTACAGCAAAGTGACTGTCAGAACCAAAGTACAAACAGAAAGACACGCAGTAGACAGGATGGATAACAGGAGGCAATAAAGAAACAAATTGCTAGGAAATGGAAATGTTCTCCCTTTAATGCTCAGCATTCAGTGTGAAAGTACTCTAATTTTTCCACTTGATTCTGAAGATTATAAAAATTTTATTTTCCTCTGTTTCATATCTTTTTTTTAGATTTCTGTCTTTAATGCTTGCCTTGTGGTGTAGGTCTGATTACCGGTTTGCAAGTAACATACCAATGATTTATTTCTATTGATCTTTCTTTTATTTTCTGTTTCTTTTAAACAAAGGGACCCCCTGGTCTGCCAGGTATGAAGGTAAGTGTTCTGTACTCGCACATCAAAGTACTAACCAGGCACAGGTGTGCAGTGTGATCAGTGTGATCTGGCATAAGTAACCTGCTTGCTTTTATGCAAGACCATGGGCTCCACTGGAATCTGGAGTGATGTTCTGCAGAAAGCTTAGTGTTTCTAGGCCACTCCAGTGCAACTAACTGGAAATTCTGCAGTAGCTTTACTCAGTTTTTCAGTCAGTAGTTCCAGAAGTAGCAGATTGTTTTCTGAAGCTGGTTTCCTTGGAAGTGCAAGGGACAGTGTCTGTTTGTGTTGTGAGGCATTAAGTTAGGAAAATGCCTATGAAAACCCAAATGCATCAGTAGTCTACCTGTCCATGCTCAAGAACACTACTAGAGACTACGCAATAATAACTTAAAACATCCAGTGAAGAGAATAGTGCAACATCTTATATTCCTTTTGAAAACATGCTTTCTACTGAGTAGATTAGTACATAGATGGCTTTTTCTCCTAATGTAAGTAGTCTCATAATTTGGTTTTGGACCTTAAGGACCTCTCTTTTTTTTAAGGGTTGGGGGTTTTTTGGTATGCTTGACCTATTTGAGCATGGGCCAAAACATCAGGTTTGGTTCAAATCTATTTGAAAGGAAACTTGACCCAGAGAATTATTTCAATAAACTGGAGGACAGCATAACACTGGTGCTGGGAAATTGTGATTATTAAGCTGAATTGTTTTTCTCAGTGACTTTTCTTCCCAATTGTTTTAAAGATATTATAAGGTAAGCTGATCAGAACATATACTTTTAAAACAAAGATATTCCCTGAAATTAGTAAGAAACTGTGCTTCAGTGTAGAACATGAAGCATGACTTTTATAACAGCATACTCAGCATTAATCTCATAAGGTGGGACATTGCAAAAAGCTGAGTGAGCCTTTTTTCTGTTGTGTCCTATCCACAGCTTTCCCATGGAGCTAAATGTCTCTTTCTTTTTTGAAGCATTTGTCTTTCAATCCCCTAATCTTTTGGAATTTAAATCAATGCTGATATATTTGTACATATAAAAAGAGAGCTTTTAATAGTTGGCACTTTAGCCATTTAAAGAATCCTCATCTCTCCTAAGAAGAGCTATTCTTGGAGAATCTTGTGCTTATATTAAAGAGTACTGCTAGGGTGTAGCATAACTCTTAGTCTCTCAGAGTCTTAAGAGCCACTGTGCGTCCTTTGGAGTCAGAATGGTGGTAAAGAATTGTAAAATGTGCTATTAATTAAAGTCAACTCTTTTTCTTCTAGGGTGAAGCAGGTGAAATAATTACATCCTTCCTGCCAGGACAGAAGGGCGACCCAGGATTTCCAGGTCTTCCAGGGATACCTGTAAGTTGTGTAAAGTACTATTAGGCTGTGTTCTGCCAAAAAGATAACATGAAAAGTATTTGCATTATAGCACAATTTGAACATTTGGTGTTAGGGGATCCATATGTTTATGTGGAGAAGCAGGGCTCACATTTAATGTGGCTCTAGTTCATGGCATGTAAGTGCCTCCATATTGCTTTTAATAGGGTGACCCACAGAGGCCAGAAAGGTCCCTGGTCAGGAAAGTGGTGTCCAGCAGACAGCAGTACTCACAGTTACTGACTTGCTTCTCTGTTTCCCCTGCCTTTTTACCCCTTCCTAGACATTCTCTGTATCAGTTCTGGAGTTCCTTTCCCTTCTTCACCCTGAGGTAAAGCCAGAAACATCTGCCTTTCTGGCCTGTAGCCACTATTTTGGATGGTGGGAAGAGAGGGTTATTTCTCAGCTGTTCTCCTCATGTTGTACCTCCTGAACAGTGTTCCTGTTCTCCCAGCAGTCTTCTGTGAAAACAGCTAGCGACTCCAGGCCCTGTGCTTCCCCACTGAGCCATTCATTGCTTTAGTGGAAGAACAAGGGGAGCAGAAAATGAGTCTATCGGCCTGGACTGGACAGCAGCCAGACTCCCATTTCCTGGTACAGAGAGGCAAGCCCCAGGCTATTCTGACCAGACTGAGCCTGTTAGCATTTCTGTTCCTCTGATCTGTGCTTCCCTATTGTCTGTTTCTGGCTGGGAGGAATCACAAATACAAAGTGTTTTGTTGTTCTCTCTCAGTGCATGAAGAGAAAGAAAGAGCAAAAGTAGTTCAAAAGAAACAAAAAAGCATTCCCTTATCCAAGCCAAAGAGATGTATTGATGTTGAGAGCAGAACACTCCTAACATGATGTACACTCCTTTAGGCCTTTCCACAAGGACAGATTGGTAGGTTAGCGGTCAGCTACTTCGATTGGACATGTATCGGGTGCCAGCTGTTGGGTTATTTTTGACCTTGAAAGGCTCACTGGTTTGGTTTTTTTGGTAAAAAGGTGCTTTTCTCATAGCCTCCTCAATTTTCTCAACAGGGCCCACCTGGCGCCATGGGAATACCAGGTCCAGTTGGCCCTCCAGGGCCCCCAGGTTTGACAGTAAGTTTCTTTAACCTGTTACCCAAGAAGTGTTAAATGGGGCAGTTACTTCTTTGTTTCACATGCTCAGAGGCAGGTCAGTGAAGTGCAGAGATCTTGGTAGTCAAGACTTGGTATGAAGACAACAGCAACTGTGCCTCCAGTTCACCCTGGAGCTGCTACTGTACACCTTCGAATATGATACATTTGAAACAGCCTGTTCCCAGGCCTCTTTTCCTTTAAATCACGCTGAATCGTGCTGCAGGCTTCTTATTTGTGTGCAACCTGAGGGACAATATTTAGCTTATTTAGACCAGGATCATTCTTTTCTCAAGGTTTAATACCTGAGTATTTAATTTTACGTGACTCTCCCACTTAAATGAAAAACTAGTTTCTCACATATCTGTGAAGCTGAATAGCATGAGGAATAGTTCTCACAGGAAGGCAAGGTGCCTTGTTAACATGGGTATAATGCAGAGGAGTCATTGAAATCATGGTTGATGTAGCAACATTGTTCTTTGGTGGTTTGTTTCCCCACATGCACGCAAAAAGGGGCATGCAAAGTGCTTGGAAGTGACTTCTTTTTTCGTTTCCTCTTTTAATAGGGACCTCCTGGTCCACCAGGGCTGCCAGGACCTAAGGTATTTTCTTTCCCTCATTGATGGTGGTGCTGGACTGTTCTGTTTTTCTTTCTGTTCATTTGTGACTTCTAAGGGCTGATGAGTTATACTTTTTGCAGGGTAATATGGGTTTGAATTTCCAAGGACCCAAAGGTGAAAAAGTGAGTAGGTGATCATGATGATATTTTTGCTTACTATTTTCAAAATACTTATGCATGCCATTTGGGTTTGTATTGCCTGTAGCAAACTGCCATCTTCTTGCACCTTAGGGTGAACAAGGTCTTCAGGGACCTCCAGGGCCACCAGGACAAATTGGAGAACAGAAGAGACCAAATGACATTGAATTTCAGAAAGGAGATCAGGTGAGTGGGAAACTATATCCATCTGCAATGAGCATGTGATCAAGCTGTAGCCTCCATTGGTTTGGCTTATATATACTCACATCCTGCTTACTGCAGAAGTTCTATTATTTTTCTCAAAGAACTAAATATTTCGGGCGTGAGTACTTTGCCTTTAATAGAAGGCATGCCGGTCACATTAGCTCAGTTACTTCCCTTAGTAAAATAACTATTCTTAAGAAACTCTCTTAAAGGAAGTTCATAGCAACAGTAAAAGCAGTTAAAATATTCTCATTCCATGGAACACCCAGGCTGTGATTTTCAAAGCTGTCTGGGGGTTCAGATTCCCATTAATTAACCATCTATGCCATCCATTGTGAAGAAGTCTGTCAGAAATTTTAACTCAATTTCTTTTTTTTTCTTTTTACTCCTTTTTTTTTTTCTTCTTGTCATTAGTGATGCCCCAAGATCTTTCTTCCTTGTGGTCTGAATAAAGTGCTTTCCCTGTTTCTGGCCTCTCAAAAGTAAATATCAAGCTATATTGTGACAGTAAGCTCAAACTTTTGGTTTGATTTGTATGGATCCTTCCCCACCCATAAATGGCAAAAAGTCATTAGGAGAGTTGCCACTTTTAAAGTTATTACATTTTTTCCTTTCTTCACTGGAGAACATTTCACTGTGCTGTTTGATTCTGGGTGCCAGTCATAGACAGTCTGAACAGCACCAGCAGGATCCAGTACCTGGATTTCATGTTTTCTTTGAAGTTTCTGTGGTATTCTCAAATATCACCCTGAATAATAGAAGAGTTGTGGTAGATACTTTGAGGCAAGAGTGGTGAGTGATGGGGTTTATACTCTGGTTATTTTGCAGTTGTCACTGTGTTAAATGAGCTTTAAACTTTAAACTGTTAGTTTCCTCCATTTGTATTTGGATCCGTTCCTTCCTTTCCACCTTGTCATCTTGGGAAATGTGCCAGAGAAGAAAGCTTTGGTATGCAGCAGTATTTTATTTTGGCAAGGTGTAGGACAATGCTGCTCTTCATCTTGATCAAAACCCTTTGTTACGCTTCCTTTTAGAAGAATAGGCATTACCTAGAGCTATCCACTAATGTACATTTGCAGTGTGCAGTCATCCTAGAAAAGTCTCAGTCTCTGGTTTTGCCTCTGTTTTACTGGATGGTAGGACGAAGGTAAAGAGCAGCATTGTGTGTCTTTATAGTTCTAAGAAAACACAAGGTGACATTTTGACCACGCCATAGTTGAAGGAAAAAATCATCTGACTTTATTAGGGTCAGAGTAATTTACCCCTGTCATCAGGGATCTCTGAAGGACTAATTGTACTGGCGTTAAATTATATAAACATACAACATAAAAGCATTCTAACGACATTCCTTTTAAAACACTAAGACTTACAAACACAGTCTAAGTGTGTTGCCTTTGACCAACATTAATAATGATTTCAAAGTTTAAAAATTTGTTTTTATTTCAACAAAGGTTATGCTTGGTAGTACACAATCAGTAAAAAATTTCAACATTACACTTATTTTTTTTGTGAGATATACACAAAGTTCTAGTGGGTACCTCCACCTATGAACTCTGACTGAAAAATCAAGTGTATAGATGGGCTTGTAAAAGACTCTGCACAGAAAACCTTTTGTGGGTTCAATAGCCTGTAACTTTTCTTGAGGTTAATGGTGAAGAGATTTAAGAACTTGTACAAAGGTGTAACAAGACAAAATAGAAACCCTAACTTTTTAACACACTGATCCTGTGACACTTTTCTGACAAACACTCTACTGATCCTGATGGCCTCACAACTTAAGCAATTACCAGTAATCTAATGACTGTTGCTCCTGTAATTTCAGCAGGATCTGGCATTCGTTCTTTATGTCTTTCCATTTTTTTCTTCCTTCTTTTTATTATTGTATAACAGCTGCAGGCCACCAAACCAGCTGCTGCAGTGCACGCAGGAGGCAGTTGTGTCTTAGTGGAGAGAATCATCTAAATAAACAGGATGAGCAGTTAATAAAGTTTATAGATGCACTTGACGTTCCACACAAAGAAAGAATAAATGTGATCCTTTACCATTCATAGTACTTGGAAATCTAAATGACAGGAAAAAAAGATTCCTTTTTTTAAAAAATCAGCAGAGCTACTCGGCAGTGATGAAGGCTTTAATCATCTTTTTCTTTGCCCATGCTTGACAGGGTATTCCAGGTGATCCAGGCCCACCAGGACTTCCTGGGCCACAAGGCCCTCCTGTGAGTAGTCCTCTTTTAGTTCTTTTTTTGTTGCACCTGTATCAGAACTGTAAATTCATTCTACTCTGGCTTGTGGACTCAGTTTAAGATGACGTTTGTGTGTCCAGGGTCTTCCCGGTGGCGTAAAAGGTGAAAAAGGTGAGCAAGGAGAACCAGGCAAAAGAGTAAGTAGTCTGTTTAACCAAACACTTATCTTTCCAATCAGTGTTATCTTTGAGAATTAAGCAAATGTTGAATTCAGGTGGGGCCATCAGCCTCTGGGTAAGAGACTTCTTTTATTTCTCCGTAGCCTGGCAAACTAGTAGATGACACATCTGGTTCATGAAAGTGCTTCTAGCTGTCGATCTCTCAGTGCTTTCTGGTAGAGTTATCTACATGTAGATCTTAGTTTTGGGGGCTAGCGAAAACAATTTTAATGATGTTATCTGATTGCATGTGGAAACCTTCTTCAAAGTTGTTGGGCTGCTTGACTGAAGCAGCAGTTTTGTTTCCTTTTAGAGAGGGTCTTCACTCAGTTTGTTATGTACTGGGTTGCCAAGCAGTATGAAATTAGTATATATTTAAGCTGGTCTACGTAAACTCATTCTCAGTGAGTTTACTTGTGAGGTGAGTCACAAACCCAAATCTCTGAACACTGCATTAAGACCAAAAGTCACTTCCCAAGAGACTACTTCAGTTTATCTGTCTGGGGAGGGGACGAGTCAGGATAGCTGCATCTAGGGATAGCATGAGTCACTTTGTTCCTGTCTAGACTCAAATCCATCCTGGAATTTAAATTTACTTGGATATCACAGCTCAGAAAAGCTGAGGAAAATCATAAAAGTGCTAAGAAATAGGATGAAAATAACATGGGCTGGACCAGCAAAGAAAAGACAAGTTGCTACCAGCTCAAAGCATTCTGTGTTTTCACTTTCACAGCTACTGAACCCATAGTTTCATCAACATAACAGGCCCCTTTGAAAACTAAGACACAAGTCTTGCTCAAGTTAATTGGACAATATATAAACACTGTTTAGAAACATGTTGGTAATAGGTTTTGCAGTTTCTGAAGGAAATAAATACAGTGGAAACAAATGTTTGGTATTCAAGATAAAATCCTTCTTAGTTGCTGAGATTTACAGGAGGGCTTTGATTTGCTTTCTTTAAGGAACATAATAAATGAGGCAGATTTACAAAGCCAAAATTCTCATTATATTTTGAGGTAGTTTTGAATTTTATTTTCTAAGTTACTTCTCTCTGCAAAAGTAAATGGGAACCACATAAATTTGCAAAGATCTGAAAGGATGAAAGTCTTGAGGGGATATGGCAGATGCCTTTTGCCAAAGGTTGTTTACCAACAATTTTGTTTGTGTTTATTACTCTGAATTTGGGCATGCTGCATACTTAAACTGCAGTTTTGCTCTGAAGTTACTTTAAAGCTGCCTTTTAGGGCCCCATATGATTCTGTGTGGTTCAAACCCATTTCAGATATACTCATAAAATGTCAGTATATGTAATCAAACAGGTAGTTCTGCAAATCCACAGGAAATCTTAAAACCTCATTTTTGAGAATCAGAACTCATTACTAATAATAAAGAATTCGCAAATCACATTATACTCTAATACACTGTATCTGTCAGGTCTTACTATCAACTTCGCAATGAATGAGAGTTGATCTTGACACCGGTGAAACTTAATGACCTATTCTAGTTATGTTGCAGCAAGTGACCCCTATACATACTGCTTCTGTAATGCTAACAATAGAGTTCTATTTGTCTTGCCCAGTGAATGGTGTGGAATAAAGTGGAGCTCACTACTTTTATTGCCGCAGTGGCAAATCTGCTCAGCAAGAATATGTGGGTTTTTAGAAGTCACTTCTTTGAGCAGAATTGCACTTTATATTTTTGTTGATACTATTCTTCAGAGAATTGCATTTGGTTTAAAGGAGGGTTAAAATTCAAACACAAATGTTTTATTTAATTTCACTAGTCACATTATACTAATTTCCTAATTAAATATAATGTTCTATGTTTAGGGAGTTAGGATCTGTTTTCCAAATAAAGGATTTCTCTAATGTTAGCATAAAAGGAGTTATTAAACACAATGAATCAGCAGTAGTTAACTGGAGATCATTTTGTGCTCTATTCGCACATTTCTTTGAGACTTGTCATGGTTTTTTGTGCTCTGGTTTTCAAAATGAAAACCTCAGTTTAGATAATTCCATTGATTATACTTGGTTGATGGCTTTGACATGTGTGTCACGAGGACTGCATTCTAGAGAAAGTTTGGTTTATTGAAAAATGGGAAATAAGTAACATAATTTCCGTAAGAATTCTTCACCACTGAAGCATTTTATTTCAATGCGTGTTTATGTCTTTGAAGGGAAAGCCTGGCAAAGATGGAGAGCCTGGTCAGCCTGGTAGGGATGTGAGTAACTCCTACATTTCTAATCTAAGCAGACTCCTTATAAGCTTTTCTTCAGATATGGAGAAGATCTGAGTATGATTCTCTTTTCTTGAAGGGTTTACCTGGTGGGCCTGGAATAAATGGTGCTCCAGGAAGAGAGGGTGAAAAGGTATGCCCATTTTTTTGATATTATTGCTATAGTAGCTTAAAAATCTGCAATCACAGAGTTCAGTTCTGGTTGAGTAGTAATTGCATTCCCTATGCTATTACAGTGTTGAGGAATATTTGTGATAAGTTTCCTGTGTAATAATGCGCACTGTAAAAAATGTTCTTAATTTCATTGGTAGGGTGAAAAAGGTGACATTGGTCCCCCTGGTCCTCCTGGAATTGTAAGTTGCTGATCCTTTCTTTCTGCATTTGGTTGGCAGTGTTGCTTTGTCATAGTTGTTGGGTGACTGTGAGTCCCGTCTCTGGGTGTAACAATAACAGAACCAGTAAAGATTTCATATGTTCACTAATAGAAATGACCGTTTCCTTCTTTCAAGATAGATTCCATGCTCTAGTATTTGCTAGGTTACAAACACAAGGCTAGACTATAACCTCAGACCGGCAGAAATTTAGTCAGCTTCACTGAAGCCTGTTATAACTGCCTGTTGGCTTGGCAGTAAAAGTGCATCCTACTGGGGAGAGCTCTTCACTGGAATTTTACCTGGTATTTCAGTGAAGCAGCAAAAAGCATCCCGTCATTGGTTTAAGGTTCAAAGTGTGTTGAACTTTTCCTCCCTCACACCTCTTTACCATTCCAGTGATTGTTGGCAAGTTGTTTCACATGAACATGAAACATTTACAGGTCATTTCAAGACCAGGCATTGATGCAGCAGTGGGACCAAAAGGTAGCAAAGGATTGCCAGGACTGCCGGGAGCCAAAGGGGAGCGTGGATTCTCTGGTAGGCCAGGCCCACCTGGCTTGCCAGGTTCTCCAGGTAGGACTGCAAACATTAGAATAAGTTGTATGCTCAAATGTCTGAATGGATATTTAGCTTCACAGTCTTTTCACGCTCCTTTTGACAGATGGACTAAGCAGAAAGTAAAGGCAGAATTATTCAGAGCTACCTTTGAGCTTGAAGGGTGGTCCTTAGCTTATGGGCATAATATGAGGAGTTCTGAACATTCATTACCCCTGCTGTGGTGAACACAGGCTGTCAAACAGATGCTAGCTTAATGGTCTTAGGGGTAATTTATCTCATATCACTTACCTATAACATACATTATGCATTGCATTACACAGAGAAGGTATTACATATTGGAAGTCTGGTACCTGGCCATCAAACCTTGTCTCTGCTGCACATTGGCCAGTACTAAAGGAGGAGATGATCTGAGTTTACAATGGGAGAAAGCGACGACACCTGTATTTGCCTTACACATGCTCAGAGAAGACCGTTATGATTCTAATGTTACAGCTTGTAAATGTTCTTTTTTCCATCAGCACTTCCTTTCATTAGTCCTGTTTTATTGTTTTCCGTTGTGAACTTAGTTGTTGAGTCTCAGGTCAATTTTTCAAACAAAAATCTCTGAAAATGTAAAATGTGCATATGTCAAACACTGCACATCAACATGTAGTTTGATTCCATGGAAGAAGTGTTACAGAGTACTTATGTGGAAAGACACAGTCTTATCCGTAGCGTGTTGTTCATCATGTATCATTGTCATCCTTGCATAAAAGTGATTTAAGCCTCTGAGCTATCAAGGAACTAAGTTCTTCCTATCGTAGGGATCACTACTATTGGACCTCCTGGCCCACCTGGCTTACCTGGTGAGAGAGGACAGAAGGGAGATCCAGGTTTACCTGGTGTTTCTATTCCGGGGCAACCAGGACTTGATGGACCACGAGGACCTCCAGGACCACCAGGTCCTCCAGGGCCACCTGCACCATCTGTTACTCCTGGTAAGTGATGGCCACATAGACAGCAAGCAGAAGAGACTGAACAGCTTTGACATTCTTTTCTTTTCTTCCCGCCCCTCCTCCTTTTTGTTTTTTTAATTCTACCTCCAAAGATGTAGTTTATCAGCAGCTGAAGTCCATGAGCTATTCATATACATTCTCCAAGTCACTCCCATTGCAAATCAGGACATTTGTAGGGGAACTCTAGCCTTAAGGACAATTACAGAATTTTGGAATTCAGTGGTGTGAGTTGCAATCTGGCTTTATCATGCCTCTTTCTACCTCACATGAGCCCTGCTGTGACTTATCTGTGACATTCAGCTAGACTGGGCAAGAAGAAATCTTGTCAGACATGAGGGACCTTTGTGGTAACTCACACAGTAATTACAGTCCTCCAGGGCCAATCAGATTTGGCCCAGATAGAAAAAAATAAATATTCTTCCAATTTATGTTACATCCTATTTAATTCACCTATTTGAAAGTTACATTAAAATTTGTGCATAAAGCAGGACGTAACCACTTTGACACTGCCTTGAGTAAATTCAGCTTTCATGATATCTAATCAGTGCTTGGAGGGACTGTTTCCTGCTAAGAGTTGTGATACCAGGAGAGTCAAAAGTATAATTTTTTCACAAGATTCCAATTTCATTTCGTAGATATTCTAGTGTGTAGGCCACAAAAAATTAGCTTGGGAGTGGACACTTTGGATGAAGGCTCCTTTTTGGTATAAGGGAAGTAGGGATTGGGAGATGGAGTATGAGAACGGGAAAGCTGTAGCGGAGAGGAGCTAACACAGTTCAGGGAGCAATAGATGGCATTGGCTTTTCAAGTCCCGTCACTCTGATGATACTTCATACACGTGCTTTTATGATACGAGGCTGAATAACAGAATGTAGTGTAGAGAAGGAATTGTGCAGGCTGTGGGAAGTAGTGGGAGATGGTTGAGGTTGTGAAGGAGAACTGATGACTGTTATGTAATATCACTGAGTGTTTCCTTTTGTGTTTGGATTAGATTGGTGGGTTTTCATTAGCAGTCCTCTGTCTGAATTGCCAAAATGTTTGGTCTGCGATTGTGTGGGTATATTAGAATATCTGCACAAATACTAGGAAGTACATTTTTGTACATATATCCAATGCTGCTGTTAGTCTAACACAAATTGATCATTAAACCTCTCGATTCTCCTTAGGTGAAGGGTTATGTGAGCAGGGGCCGCGGGGTCCTCCAGGAATTCCAGGACAACAAGGCTTTACAGGGGAGCGAGGCCAAAAAGGTGCAGTGGCATGACTATCTTGGTTTTTCTCTTTTTGTTAAAACTTGTTAAACAATATAAACCCTGTATTAAATAAGGATAAACAGTGAGTCTTCCTAGGGTGAGTGCAGATATTTTCTGTTTCTGAGTAAGAAAGCTGTTTTGTTTGAGTGTAGGATAGTCCCTCGTGTAGTGTTAAAGCACAGGAATCTCAAAGTGACTGAGGGTACAACCAATGCTAGGGCCTAGCATGGATCATGATTAAAGTAAAATGGAAGTTCATGTTTATGAGTATCTCCCAGGTAGATAGCAACTAAGTGCTTTGTAACAGCAGTTACCAGATCTATGTGAAAATGTTTTACACTTCATGGAAAAATTTGACATTTTTAATGGAAAGCAACACTGAAATTATAAATGCAAGATTCCTAATTTGAATTGGTCAATCTACAATGAGTTTGTTTGTTTGATAAGCAAAAGAAAGACATCTTTAATATGTATCCTTGTTTCCAAAAAGACAACCTTGCAATGAGGATGCTGATATGGGTAAGTGAGAATCTTTTCCTAGCTCAACCATGGACATCCTAGATGGCTTTGGGCATCTCACTTGATTGTGTACTTCTTTCAAACAGAAGTCTTTTTGTCTCATGGAGATTATAAGGATTAATTAATTACCCTAAATGAAGTACTTAAATAGTACATTGATGAATGTCAGAAAAGTCTTTATGTGAAGGAAATTCCTAAACTTCTTGAAACTATTCTTTCTTTGGGGTTTTTGGGGTGGGTTTTTTTTTGTTTGTTTGTTTGTTTTTTAATGAAATAAGTTCAGCCTTTTGTCAAATCAATGAAACATTCCGTTATTTATTTTGCACTCCTGGAGTTTAATTAAAGTTTGGGATTTTGATATATGTGTTTTAGAGTTGTAGTTTGAAGTGTCAAGTACCTACTTTAGAAGAGGACTCTTTTACTGAGGAAAAAAAGTCCACAGTTTTATTTTTTATTATTGAAAGCATTTTTTTTGTTTTAATTTATTTTGCACTATCCTAAATAAATTTTAATCATATCTGATATTATCTGACTCCTAGCAACCAAAAAGCTTCAGTCTGGCTTTTATAGGGGAAGCCTTCTAATGTTTAAGCAATAATATAATTACATAAAATAATAATTTTAGACTTGGTATTATAGATCAGTAGCAAGAAAACAATTGCTGTTGTGCTGAATTCTTTTAATGGTTTCTAAGATCTGATGCTCAAGTATGCTTTTCAATGCAAATCTTTTTAGGTGATCGAGGAGACACATGCTTCAATTGCATAGGAGCTGGAGTAACTGGGCCTCCTGGGGAGAGAGGACCACCAGGACCTCCAGGTAGTCCAGGTAAGCTGAAGTCTTCTCTATTCTGCTTATTATATTCTGTACAGTCACTTTTGTATCCTAGTATCTGTGTATAATGCTCACGACATCTGTGCATTGTGTACAAATTCAGACGCAGTTGCCAGCTCCAGTATATACTTGGTGCATGTCGTATTTAGCACAGTTGGGGAGTGTTAGGAAGAAACAGGCTGGATATGTGTAAAAAAATCACTCATTTTTTGAAAATCTAGTCTTCTAAAAAAAATACCTCTGATCAAAGACAGACTTCCAAGCATTCTGCATATTGAAGGTTTATGGTCTGCTATAGATTTAACTGGAAAAGAGACATTAACTTCTACTACTTGCTATTCCTGAAATGATAGAGGAGCTGGAACTTTTTGAAAGTGTGACATTTTTTGACACTACTGATTTAACTTAGGGTTTCAGATTTTGTTCTGCTCAAGTAAAATCAAGCTCTCCAAAAAAAACCAACTAAACCTTGCCTGGTTTTAAAATAGCTTAGCTACTATCTTATGCAAACAGCATGCTTGATATTTACTGCTTCTACAGTTTTATGTTTTTCTTTTATGTTTTTCTGCACTACTCAGGTTCTCCTGGGTTTCCTGGACCAAAAGGTGAAAAGGGGCTTCCTGGATTAACTGGCCTTGTAGGGCCACCAGTAAGTGGTGGTGTTATGTTCTGGTGGGAAAATAGTGTCTCATTTATCTTGCATGTTTGGTAGATCTGTACACAGCAGACATGAATTCTTGTCTAATACTTTTTTTGTCCATAACTAGCTTGAATGCATAATTCTTGTATTGTGCCAAACTCAGAGAGGGAGTGAAAAACTAAAATGCTTTCTTTTTTTTCCTTTTTTTTCTTCCCCTTCAGGGATTCCCAGGTTCCCCAGGTGCTCCTGGGAGACCTGGTCCTAAAGGAGACCCAGGGGATATCCTGACTTCTCCAAGAATGAAAGGTGACAAAGGAGACCCCGGCTTCCCAGGACCTCCAGGTCTTCCTGGCATAGATGGCACTCCTGGACGAGATGGGCTGCCAGGTCTACCTGGCCCTAAAGGGGAACCTGTGAGTTCCGTTTTATGCTGTCTTTGGACAGATGTTTTGGGAAGTCCTGGATGCGTTTGACCTAGTGCAGATCAAAGGACTGGCAAATGCGCTTTTTTCTGAACGTGACTAACACAGTAATTCTCTTCAGTAGATGTCAATCTAGTGATGATGTACAGAGCTACTCTCCGAATCTGTCAGTGCCTCTAAAAATAAGCTGAGACTTCTTGGGTAGCATCAGATGGTCCTTTCTTCCGTTGTCTATATTTCACGTATGTAGTGTGACGAATTAAGTAGCCAGGTTTAGACCTTATCTCGACCACGTTAGTAAGATGAGGCAGCTAACGGCCTTGAGAGCTAGAAGGATGGAAACTGTCAGAGTTTCAAAACAGAAGCAATGAAACACTTTACTCCTTTGCTAGTAAAGACATGTTCCTCTTTCCTATCCTGCTCTTCCTTTTTTCAGGGCAGTGTTGCATTCAAAGGAGAAATGGGTATTCCAGGTGATCCAGGAATACCAGGTCCTCCTGGAGACAAAGGACTTCCTGGACCTCCTGGGTTTGGTCCACAAGGTTCACCTGGTGAAAAGGGCATCCAAGGTGTATCAGGCCGTCCCGGGCCTCCTGGGGTTCCTGGTGAGTTGTTCTCTGTGTGCTATTGAACAAAAGCTGTAAGATCAAGTTTTGTCCTTTTGCTCCAGATAGTGCTGAGAACATAAAGCTGCTTTTAAAGTTTTCCCAAAGGCGTTGTAAGACCTAGTATTTATAAGCTCCGTTACTGAAGGTCATCACGGAATCACAAAGTGAGCAGAATTTGTGCCATGTTATTATAGGCACATGGCTCACCCTTCTGCTGTGACCTCTTGAGAAGCTTCTCCTTCTCAACTGACTATAGTGGAAATATATTGTAACTACCATGTGGTTTATGCTTAATAATACTGCAACTACAGCAATTTTTGAATACAAGGGTTTGCTTTGAACAAGTCTACTTTTGTTACTTTCTTGTCAACTACACAGATCCTGATCAAGTTGCGCTGGTGTCAGCTATGGAAAGTACTATACACGTGATGGTACCTAGAAGGAAGCTAGAAAAAATAACATTTCAAGAAAGCTGTCTTAGCATTAAACAATGCTTCTAAGCCTATAAGTGCTATACGGGGCTCAGGGGCAGATAGCCTATTGGTAAAGTGTTGCTGGTGTATAAGCTCTTTGTAAGCTTGGGATGTGGCAAGCATCTTTTTCTGCTCAAAGGAAAACAGAAAAGAAACTCCTACTGAGTGATAAAATATTTCTTCTTTTTGGTTTTAGGTCCAAAAGGTGACCCTGGCCAGACTATTACAGAACCAGGAGTTCCTGGCCCCCCTGGTCCTCCAGGAAGAAATGGTGACCCAGGTCTTCCAGGTAAAGCAGCAACTAGATAGCCAGGGAATTCCAAGAGCTTTTTATTCTGACTGATTCTTGATAAGTATGTTGATTTTCTTCTTTTTGTAGGAGATCCTGGTCAGCCAGGTCAGCGTGGCTTATCAGGCATCCCAGGTGCAAAGGGAGAGCCGGGTATTCCTGGCATTGGACTTCCAGGTCCACCAGGCCCCAAAGGTATGTTTACAGCCATGTTACTGTATTGTACTGGCTGCAAGAGGGGACATAGAGGGTTGCGTCTCTTCACTTTTTTCCCAGTGGGTTGATTTCTGTCTTTAGAAACCTTTAAAAAATGTTTGTCTTTATACATCTTTGTAATAGTTTCAGAAGTACCAGGAAAAAAACCTGCTATGCTCTTATTCCTCTGTAAACAGTAAACCAAGGACACAAAATTAAATGGGTAAAACCCTGGGAAATAATGAATGTTGAGCTTGAATCAATAAATGATCTCCAAACACTGCCATAAATACCAATGTTTCTGATGTGATCTGTGTAATTTTTGTTAGAGCACAAAGCATGGGGAGTCCCCTCCTCTGAGAGGAGTCCCAGAGATCCTCTGTGCAAAGACTGTGTACTCAAAAGATGTCTCAGCCAAACGGGTACCATCAAGTGTGCTTGAGCAAGCACAGAACCTATTTTCAGATACGACTTTTCATGGGCTGTAAGCATTTCTGGAAGAGTTGTTCTAATGCTCTCTGGTGTCCTCTCTTCTGCTGCTCTAACCTCCATGTCATGTGTAGGTTTCCCAGGGACTCCAGGCCCCCCTGGAGCTCCAGGAACTCCAGGTCGCCCTGGTCTAGATGGACCTCCTGGACCACCTGGTTTCCCAGGACAGAAGGTCTGTGTTTGCTTGTTTAATATAAAACTTCACTTTCATAGAGGTTCTTCTGCATCAGTGGGAAGTTGGTGGGGAGGATTTCACCTATTGTTGTCAGCTTTTTGTGATGGGGAAGTCATATTCTCTACTTGATGTTTGAGTGAGCATAGGAAAAAAGAAATTGAACTCTAAGATGGTGGGCATTTTTTCTTTTTACTTTAACATTTTTAGGAGAGGCTAAACTTAGAAAACTTCCTTTCAAAAAAATAGTTTGTTTGTTACAGGGGGATCGTGGATTTGGAGTTCCGGGACCACCTGGACCCCCAGGACCACCAGGCACAAAGGGAGTTCAAGGGCCCAAAGGTGATCCTGGCTTCCCAGGAAACCCTGGTCTCCCAGGACGGGCAGGTTTTGATGGAACTCCAGGGCCCAAAGGTATGGAGAGCTCTCCCCTTCTCGGTTCCCTGTTGAACTTTTAAAAATGTAGATGTGCTGGCAGCCATATGGCAGTTAAATACAAGCAGTGCTGACTTCGGAGCAATTACTTCAGGGTCCATTTTCGCAAATCAGACACACCTGTGTAAATGGAAGCTTGTGTTCTCAAAAGACAAGCAAGCAAGGGAGTAAATACCAATCTGTGGGTCAGTATCTGAAAGTCTGGATTTTGAAGACAAATCATGTTAATGTAGGGGTAAAGCTTCTTCAATAGAATAACTGTCATTTAGATGCACTGTGCTTCGATATGCAGAGGGTTAGCAATTCACGAATTCCTGCTGTTAATCATTGTCTGTATTGAACTGCAGAGCATGCCTGGTTTGCTGGAGAGCATCTGTTGAGTTTGATGTGGATTATGATGCAAGAACATTTCTCTGTGTAGCCTAGAAATGTAAACTGCATGCATTCCACACAGAGTGAGGACAAATCTCTGGCTTTCAGAAATACCCTCTGAAGTATGGTGGGTTTTTTTCCCCTTGTTTGCATACAAGGATGAAATTTCAAGTACAACGTGCAGGTGCTCTACTTCTGAAAGCAAGTATCCGTGAACTGAGTTCGCTATTTAACTAAACAAGAGCATTCTTTTAGGTGACCCTGGACCAAGTGGACCACCAGGACTCCCAGGCCCACCAGGCATCCCTGGCATTGGTGGTCAAGGTCCACCTGGATCTCCAGGACCTCCGGGTCCTGTTGGCCCCCCAGGTAAAGCTCGCATGAATTGTACACTTAGGTTATTTCTGGCATACACCAAGCAGGTACACAGGACACTGAAGGCCCAACTGAACAGGTAGGCAAGGAAAGACAGAGACTTCATATCTATTAGCTTGGCTGTTTTGCCAGTCAAGCAGGCAAAACTTGGTACATCATGTTTTTTGCTGAAATGGGAAGTGGAATTACATTCAGCCCTGCCATTTGTACAACTTGGACGGGTCTCAAGGGTGTAAAAGCTCACTTTGGAGAAGGCTTGGAGCCTCAGCAGGTAATCTAGAAAGTGTTGTGCGCAGATAGTGACAAAATCTCTGTGAAGTTTATCGCAGAACTGTTCAGGACAAGACAGAAGGGAGCACAATGTTAGTGCAGAGGTTTTGAGGATACAGAAGAGGACCAAAGCCGCCTTTAACTGCCTGTACTGTGCTATCATTACATCGCTTTCAAATAGCAAGATGGTTCTTAAATTCCAGAGCAGTTTTCTAGCTTACCAAAGAGTATTACAAATTCACTGGGTGACAGGTATTTTTAAATAACTTTTTTACATTAGTATCTCGAAAATTAATTTCTGGCTGGAAAAAAAATCAGACAAACTCAGTCCCCTATACAATGCTATTTGTCCTCCTTCTACTTACATTGTGAGTGCAAAATCAAGGGAGTAATTCAGATTCAGGTTTTCCCTTATGTGGCTAGGCACTTTTAGTTTGGGTTTTGTTTTTTTTTTCCAAGATGGAAGCTGAAGCACAATTTGACTCTGTTAGTGTGGAAAGGAAGAAAACATGAGTATTCCAAACTAGCTGGTTCATTATTTTGTAGAGGAGAAAATGTTCTCCAAGTAGTGATGTGATAATGTTTTAACGAAAGCCTGTTAGTAAAAGAGGCCATACATGTTCGTCTTGTCATAAGCACACCTGGAAATGAACTTTAGAATTCCTGTTACAGAAACCTCTGGGTTCTGGGGTTCCTGATTCCCTCACACACACACTTTTTTTCTGCAAAGCCGACGAGTTTTGTGAGTCCTGATAGGTTTAAAGTAGATTGACAAAGTAGAAGCTAAGGATATTGGTAATTAGGAATATGTCTCTGAAGGGAGTTTGATTGTCTTTTGTCTAAAATGACTGGTGACTGATGAAGATACAAACTTATTTCATCTCTGTGCAGAAAGGTACGTGTGCACACACGTACATCATTCTATTCACAAAGTTTGTTTAGAGAAGTTCCTTTTCCCCTTCATTCGGTGGATGGGCTTGCTGTGCGCCAACACCTGATGTTGCAAATGTGTGGCAGTCACCACAGTGAGAATATTCTCTGTGGACTTGAGCATGCCTGCCACTGAAACGCTTCAAACCCCACCTGGTTCTTGCCATGCCTGTATAACTGTTTACATTGCATGTCCATGAGCTACACATTTTGAATGTGTTTGTATGCCAGCACTCGGATTGGCATTGTTCACAATGCATGCTGAAAAATTCATGGCCAGCTGTAAGACCATTGGTCAAGACTGGTTGTTCATATTTAGATCTTTATAAACTGTGAGATTCAGCAAAGTGCTTAACTTGAAGGCAGGCATGCATTTGAGTGAGTAGGCCCATGGAGTTTGGGTTCTACTCACAGACATGAAGTGTGGGTCCTATTTAAGTATACTTTTTCATAAGTTTCCCAGTGGGGAAAGGAATATGTGGTTGCTGCATCAGCAAGTGTTGAATGTGTCCAGTATTAAGAGCCAGGGACAGGTGTCTGGACAATGTGCACGGAAGTTTCCTGAGCTAGCAGGCGGGTCCTCTGCCTGGTTTACTGTGTTAACTATACTGTCCTGAACCTATGGTTGCACCTGAGGCTGAGCTGAAACAGAAGGCAACACAAGTGTGTATTTGGGGTGGGGGGTGCAATATATTAGTATATGCCTGAATGTTTCATCCAACACATGTTCTTTTGTCTTCCTGTAACATCTCTTCTGGTGCTAGCCAGAATTTGATTTCATGTGATCACTGATTTATTCTGCAAAATACCAGTTTTGACAAATGCACAATTATTACTAGCGTTTGTGGATTTGAAATGCTTATGGTTTTGCTCTTCACGTCTGTACTGACTAATCACTGTGGCTACTAACAGCATGGTGACTCTGAAATCCAGTGCATGGTTGAAGGTCCCACTTGAGAAGTCCTTGTGGTTTCCCTTGGCACTGCTATTTCTTTGTTTTGTGCAGAATGCCTTACCTTCCCATCTCCCATCCCTTGCTTGTTTTACTAGGCTGTTTTGGTTCTGTTCCTTTATGCAAAGTTAGGGTAAAGTTGCTGGGGCTCTGTTTTTCACATAATTTGGAAAATTCTTTAAAGGATTTCCCTGTTCAGAATTCCATTTCTCTGCACCACCACTTCTTCAAATAGTTTGCAGTAACACAACATTCTTCTTTTTTTGATATGTAACAAATTACTTTAAAATTTATTGTCTTGTCTATATTGTGATATGGTTACATTTTTTAGAACCAGAAATTCAATTTGAATGAATTTATATTTGAAAAAGTATCTTTACCATTCTAGATATCAAGTTTGTCCTATTACGGGGTTAAATATAATTTTCTTATTAGTTTTTTTCCCACTTGCTTGTAGAGACCCCTTAAACACAGATCATGTGCAGTCCCTATCCATCATCTGGTACTGTTTTTTCTCTGTAAAGTAAGCAGTTTCAGGCACGTGACACCATAGTTTAATGCAGTGATAAGCTGCTGCCAGAGGGGAATATGCTTATCATTAAATAAGTGGAAATCTATAGCCTATGCTGTCAAGAAAACTTGATCTGCCTTTTTAGTGTGCAAAGAACACATCATGACATCACTCCTAAACTTGTTCCTGTAGTCAAGAGCGGGGGTCACCATTACAGAGTTATAGTAATACTGCCTTGTAGTAATTTATGAGGGTTTGGCATGGTGGTGTTGTAATCTCAGTAGACTATGCTAGGACGTGTAACGTGCAATATACAATTTCTGTAGGTGTAACAATGTAAATTTGCATAATAGAACTAAAAGAATGGAGGGAAATTGTTCTGAGGGGGTTTGTGTTATAAAGAAGCAGTATCTTTTGAAAATCCCTATTCGAAGGGATTTACCAGAACATGATGCAGATCAACAAGAAGTAGATTGGTAGGGTGTACTCTTGTGTTCAGGTGGTGTCCAAGCCAGTATCTAGTAAGGACAGTTTTATGTAAGAAACAGTTCAGAAAAAGCTTGTTCCCCAGTTGCGAAGAGAATACTTGACAAGGAGAGAGGGAAAAATAATTTTATTTTTTAAATGTACCATCAATATTTGAAAATATCTCACCGCGTTTCTTATTTCTGCATACAGTGGTGGCTGCACTTTGAAAAAGACCTCCAGGTTTCCTTGCAGTCTGGCTTCCCTTAACTGCATTAATGTTGTATTCTTTGTACTTGGATCTGTTTTCGGTAACTTCAGGGTAGATTTTTTTTTCTTTGTCTTAATCTGTATGTGCTTTATTTTGTTTCCTAACTTAATGACTGTTACAACTCCTTACTGCTACCTGTCTCAACTTCCTGATGAGCTCTGACTTGTTGGCTTTTGAACCTCAGGTTCCCCAGGTACTGTGGTTTCTTTACCAAAGCCTTTTCTTAACTTCAGATTTAAGAATAGTCCTTTTTTGACAGCTACATCTCCAGAGTGAGCATCTTCACTGATACAGGGCACTGGAGGGAAACAAGCTGTCTGCTTGCTTCAGCAGTGCCTCGAGCTCAATATCATTAGCATTAAACAATCTTCATATTTTGACAATTCACATTTTTCATTCAGGGAAATGTAATGCAATGCAGAGTTTTTCTACTCTTCAAAAATATTCAGCTGATGTTATATTTGTATACTTGTAAGAATCTCAATGATAAAATACAAATCAGCCTGATCAGTCTTGGCTTTTTGTTTTATTAATCAAACTTAAATGGTTGTTGAAGAGAGTTGTTGTTTTCCTTTTGAGATTATTTTTTTAATTGCATTCATTACAACTTGGTAAAATTTTAGTAATGCTTCTCTTCAGGAGAATATGGCTTTTTAACACCTGGAAGCTATTCAAAAATGTATGGCTTTAGAAGAATTGTAGGGTTTTCATATATGCTAGGAATGGACTGCAGATAAAACTTAGCTATTCCTACAGTACTACACCCAGAGACACACAGATCTCAGCCTTGCCTTACTTTTTGCTAAAATATTGTGTCTTTAACAACACTGTTTAGGGTTGCAGGGCATTCCAGGGGAGAAAGGGGATCCAGGTCCTCCAGGCTTCGACGTTCCTGGTCCCCCAGGTGACCAAGGAAGCCCAGGATATCCAGGACCCCCTGGTCTCCCAGGGCCTCAGGGTTCACCTGGACCACCTGGCCGGGATGGCATACCTGGATTTCCAGGTAAGTTCAATTTTTTTACCTGTGGACAAAGACCAAAGTGTAGTTACAGGTGGATGCTCTTCCTGCTTGGACATGCTAGCTTAATGAGCTTCAGTGTTTATCCTAGCCATTTAAAATTGGGTACATGTAACCATTACATCTAATACTTTCTGAAACAAAATTGTAACAAAATCTGTTTTGTTAAAAGCCTTGTCACCTCTCCACTCTTTCCTGTAACTTGATTCAAATATTTTCCATGTTACTCTGTTTCATAACTTTCAAACATTAATTTGATCATCATCGCTATTACACTTTTCTGATTTATTTTGTGATTAATTTTTTCTAGACACTGCTACAATTTAGAAAGAGAACTTGTTTAAAGGAAATAATTACAAATGCTATCAAGTGGATTCAACACATAGTCTTAAATATTAATTTCCTTATTCTATGTGTTGGACTATTCATTTAGGATAGTCTGTTTTGTCCTCTGGAATAGAAATCTCAAAAGTGAATTTTAAGAATCTCTGTCTTTGGATAGAGGGGGTGATACAAAAGATTCTAGAAGTAGTATATACCTAATTGTCTTTTTGGCTTTCAATAAATTCAAGTTTGCTTTCAAACAAGTATTTATGTTTCAAACCAGGGAACTGAATTTATTGGAGTTATAAATATGCTTTCTACCATAACGAACAGTGCATTGCAATTTTTCTTCCCAGGACTTAACTGTGGAAAATTTGCCACAATTTTCAAGTGTCATTTCATCTGATTTAGATCTATATAAGAACTGAGTGCTTGCAGTTCCCTTAAAAAAGGCTTTATATGTATGTGCTGATACCATGGAGATGCAGGGAAGTAAAAGTTAGGTACTGATAGGTTTTGAGTTTTTACTCAGAATGACAATGGTGATTCAATGCATTTAGGTACCAAAGGTGAGATGGGCGTCATGGGAGCTCCTGGTCCTCCAGGACCTCCAGGAACTCCTGGAAGAAATGGCCTGCCTGGCTTGAAAGGTAATATTTGTTTTATCCACCCCTTAAGAGAATGCAGAATGCTGTTTTCAATGTCCTGTGTGGAAAGAAGCTTTGTAATACTAACATTTAGATCTTCATTACTGGAATCTGCTTAGGTTATCTTCTTTTGACAGTGCTGTGACGTTCACAATTGCTTTGCAGTTTTAAGCCATAGCATTCAGTCACCTTTTTTTTAATTGATGTCATGAAATGTTAGCTATCTTTAAAAAACTACCTTTGGGCTGATAGCGTTGAAGTAGAGCAGTATTTCTGGAGTATGTTGTAAAGTCTGCTTTAAGCAGCAGAAAGAAGAATATCAGTAGCTTTGGGTTGTGGAGTCATCCAGAATCAGCTCTATGGGTATCACAGAGAAACTATTCTATCTACATTTTCCCAATCCCCTTGTTGGAGATGAATTTTGAAGGAGTCTGGTAGAAGAAAAACTTGCTCACCTCTGCAGAACAAGGAAGCTGTGAATGCAAAGCTGTGAATCCAAAGCTGCTTTAGCAGTTGCAACTCCTCTGTGCTAGTGGCACGGTGTGGTGGGGCTCCAGGAGCGCTCTCGGTGTGGGTCATACAGATATCTGCATCTTCTGAACCGAGCTGGCCAGAGCTGACACACTGCAGCCTGCAGCCATCCCCATGCAGTCCACTCACACAGCTTTGTTCCAGGGCATAAGAAGCTGTGGAGAACCTTGCATAAACTGACTGATCATTTAGAGAATTCCAACTTCATCAGTAAATCATGGACTCCTCTGTAAGAAAAAGCATTACAAATATTTTAGCCTACCTTAAGGATTCTATTTTTCCCTTTTGTTGTCTGTACCTACTGTAGGTAATAATGGATTACCTGGTCCGCCAGGGCCTCCTGGACCAGTAGGACAGAAAGGCATCAAAGGTGAAGCAGGCCTGCCAGGTCCACCTGGAAAACTTGATCCGAAACAGCTAGGAGCAAAAGGAGAAAAAGGCGAGCCAGGTGTTCCAGGTACAGAACTTTGCATGGGGGTCTGGGAAGGTGGTTTGTCCTCTACAGATAACAGTGACCTGTAACTGAATCCGTTGCAGTTCATTCTTTCTTACAGAAAAAAACTCAGAATGTAAAGGTGGCTGAAGGTTCTCTTATTTTAGGCTTTTTTTTTTTTTTAAGTGGTTCTGTGACTAAGTTACTCTGTATGGTTAGTTTGCAGTGTCCTTGCTCATTGACTGTTACTATTATTTGGCATATGGCAGTATTGTAATAGCACTAAGGTGCTTTCAGCAGGATTACGATTCAATCTTCTAGGTGTTATTCCTAAGCATGATGCGAGATAGTTGCCATGGCTGCTCTGCTGGCTGCATTCCTGCTGTCTTGAAGGCCTTTAGGCCTTTGCCTTGTAGGATGGAATTCCACAAGTCATCTGCTCGTGCATCACCTCCAGATTCTCTTTTTGGGTATCTCTGTAAGCTTACCTTCTCCTGAGTTAAATGTCATTTCTGTGTGTTTCTACTTGGGAAGATGGTAGCCTGGAAGGTTTTCTCAATTTATTCAAGTCTCTTCTCTCTCTTTTGCTGGCTTCCCCCTCCTCCCCCACCAAGGGGCTGATGTCTCCTTTGAACTCTTAATTTAGTCTGGAGAGGAGTAAAAATATTCTGCGCTAGAGAGAACCATCATGCCTTTCTCTAATGTTGCTCCAGCCGTTATTGTGCTACTTTATCTATTGTATTAATTTCTGTGAAGCCTAGGTAGGATCCTAAGACACTTGTCTTTTTTGTCTTTTTTTTTTAATTCCCTTTTTCTTTTTCCCCTCTCTGTTAAGTAAAAGCTGTAGAGGGCAGATTTAACTATGCCTGCAGGGCAGCACAAAGATATTGTATGGGATGATAACTACATACAATTTGTAAAAATCTGCTAAAATACCTTCATTACTTTTTATAGTATATCAGTCCCAAAGTGCTTCTGGCGTAGCTATGTAATTAAACATGTATATAAATAATCTGGATGAATATAGAGAGGTTAGCATGGACGCTGCTCATCTGAAAAGGCAATCCCTTCTGAATGAAGTATATTAACATTGGTCATAAAGTTATATTTTCCTCTACTTACTTGTATTGTTCCTGTTCTGTAGCAATTTTTAACTTTCCAGAAGTAATATTTTGTGTTCTGTGATACTTCTTTTTGCTAAACTAGGTGGAGTTATATTTACTGAAGAAAAATCCCTACTTGAATTTTTATTCACCTATAGCTACATCTGATCTCTTAAGGTAAAAGAAAACATACAGTAATAGTAGTAATAGTAATAATAATAAAAGGTGTCTTTTTGCTTTGAGGTATTCCTGGTTTATCAGGACAGAAGGGTTATCAAGGTCTCCCAGGTGACCCAGGCCCACCAGGACTTAGTGGCCCACCAGGTGTGCCAGGATTGCCAGGTAAGTAAACAAGGCCTCACACAGACAGTTTTGATCTGTAAACATTTGCATGTGTTTTTATCACATGGGATTGGGATGTTGATCCAGGTATATCTAAGCAAAGCCTAGGGATTCACACTTAAAGCTGCAGCACAGTTTTGGGACATTTAAAATTATTATCCAAACAAGATCCTTTGAGCTCTTTCCTTCTAACAGACCCAAAAGCAGTTTTAAGCTGATCCACTTAAAGATTAGGATAGCTTTTAGGATGACTGGAAAAATGCGACTTGAGCAAGCAACATGACTGCAGGATCAGCCAACAGGACTTGTCTGTTTCATATGTTTATTTCTTATATTGTTAGTCATTATACTCATACTTCGCAAATGGCTAAATGAATGTAGTGCAGAGGCTGTCTGGATGTCACATCTTTGCTTTAAAGAATTGCAAGAATCAAGAAAATGAATTCTATTTTTGCACTGTGTCTTCCTACAGCTATAACAATTTATCTGAAATCTTGAATCTTTGCTCACTCTGTCTAATGTAGTTCTTGCTTCAAATACCTTGTTGGGCTTGGGAAATGTCTTTAACCCTCCAGGACACAAACTAATTTGAGCATTGTAGGTCGCATTTAATTTCATAGTAGAAGTTACTGGATACCTGTTGCAGATAAGAAAGAGATAATGTGTTCATTCTGCAGAACAACTTGTGAGAGACCAAGTCATGGCAGTACTAAATTGTTTCAGATGGTTACTAAATCGTTTCAGATGGTTACTAAATCATGGACTGAGATTGGACCCATTTCATTAGACTAATCTTCAAAACAAAGAAGTTGCCCTGATCAAA
This sequence comes from Ibycter americanus, assembly GCA_035590275.1. NCBI lineage: Eukaryota > Metazoa > Chordata > Aves > Falconiformes > Falconidae > Ibycter > Ibycter americanus. Next base: position 4,602,775 of record JAVJGI010000037.1, on the reverse strand, counting down.
CCTTGGCTTGGAACAAACTGAAGATGTTTAATATTTCACTGCAAATGGATGTGAAAAAGCATGTAGGAGCAGTATGGGGCCTTTGTAAATAGACGACAAGGATATTCATATAAGAATGCATGAATATCAGAAACTTTTAATTATTGCAATTAATTAACTAAAACCACAACTTTCCTAGGTGTCAAGGGAGACATGGGGCTTCCTGGACAGCCGGGACCAATAGGACCTCCAGGGTTCAAAGGTGCCATGGGAGAGATGGGCCTACCAGGTTAGTTTCTGTGCTTGTATTTTACTTCATTTTGGCCAGTGTTTTCCTTTTATGAAGTATGAAGATGGATCTGCTTGTGTGCAGTATCTAATAATGTATTTAAATGGCAATGCAGATGAGGAATACATAAAGTCCTACATACATATTTGATGAAATAGTACAAATTCTTAATTGGAAATATCCATTAAAACAGAAAATGCGAATAGCAAATACAGTGTAAATATGTATTATTTTAAAGTGCTTACGGATGTAGAAGCAGAATCATCTACATCTTGTAACTCTCATACTTTTCTGGTTTCTCAGATTCCAGTCTGTGAAAGTTCAGAAAAAAAGATGATTCTGTAAACCCACCTGTCAGAAGACAGATACCAGACGCAAGCAAAAAGGGAAGGAGAAAGTGAATTCAGTTATTTAGAAAGATTGCTGAAACAAAAATTCCAGTTTCTGAAGATTCTAATATTAAATTATGCATAGATATTACAGTGAGATATTTGGATTTGTGTAAACTAAGGATAAAAAAGGAAAGTTTAGAAATGTTGTGCAAAAAGCCAGAAGAGATTTTTAGATAATTGTTTGTTTTTTAAACATAAAAATACATTAGGTGCTCAAAGCCAGCCAGTCAGTTCATTAGTCCTTTCTAGTTCAGTTGCTGTAATTTAAGTGATTTCTCTAAACCACTGCAGAGCTTTTATTTATATTTATAAAACTTGTATTTTATCTTTTGGACAGGTCCCCCAGGGATTAAAGGCAGCCAAGGAATAGCAGGACATCCAGGGCAACCTGGGCCTGCAGGATTTCCTGGACTGAAAGGGGAGAAAGGTGACCCTGGTCTTTCAAGCATTGGTATTCCTGGTCTCCCTGGACCAAAGGTACATTTCCAAAATTCTTGAATAGAAAGTTCCATGAGGAAATTAGATTCTGTGTTGATATTTATTTTTTTTAAACTATAACTTAATATGTATTATGTATAACTGTAAATATCTATATAAATATATTAATAACAAGCAGGGTTGACTGTGGTTTGTTCTTTTCAGGTGGGAGTAAAAATTTGTAATTGTAAAGGTGAAAATATTTATATATAATTTAATCTGGTTAAAGGAGAAAATTGTTTACCAGACCTTTCAAATTGGGTTCAGTTAATGACCTAGTCTGCACTGTGACACCTGCTAACGTTTTGGTAGTTGGTAGGGTTTTACACAATTAATATCATTGTTCCCATGTCTAATTATGTAGTTAATTCTAAAAAATTAAGACAATATGCATGTAAGAGTAAATTACTAATGACATATCATGATTACTGCTGCTTAAAATTGTTAAGTCTATATAAAACATTTGCGCTAACATTTACCTATATTATCCTTTGTCACCCACAAAAAAGTGACGAAAAACCCTACAAGTCTAGCTGCCTTCACTGATGCCTTACAATCAATGCTGAGCAGCAGTTAATTTAGCAAAACCATTGCATTATTAAAGCTCCACAGATGTCTGTCTTCTGTGTTATCATGGGGTAAAAATCTGTCTCTTCTGAAAGAAGAGAACCTTTTTTCTTTAATGTAGGCCACTTCTGAGGAAAAGCTATGATGCTCTATAAAAAATTGTAGGGGAAAACTGTTAATAGCTTTACAGTTGTTATTTCAAATTAATTTTCTCTGTGAGATGGTTAACATTAACTAGATATAAGGAGAAGTGCACACAATATAACGGGGTGACATTTTTGTGATGGTAAGACTGGGAACTTACAAGAAGGGCTTACCCATCTTACAAAGACTGGGTGCTTATTTCTGCTTAATGTTTTCTAGGGTGATCTTGGTTTGCCTGGATACCCAGGTAGTCCAGGCAGTAAAGGTATTGCTGGAAATCCTGGTTTACCTGGATTTCCAGGCAGTCCGGGTGCAAAAGGAGAACCAGGCCTTCCTGGATTCCCAGGTAATTCTGAAGAGGATTTTCTTATTTTCTCTTTGCTTATATTGGTATTTACATCTCAACACAGTAGGTAATTGCTGGAGGACTACAGCTTCTTCCAAAGTTTCTAGCAATCTGCTGCTTCTAAGCTTTGTGCTGTTGGAATTGTCACTGCAAGAGTAAGTGTGTGAATGCATCACTTAAGAGTGCCTTCTGAAATTACTCATCTGCTCTGAGGGTATGTAGCACTTGTGATAGCTAATGCTCTCCACTCCCCACAGCAGTCAGACTCTCACCTTTTCTGACCCACAAAATACCTATGTTTGGCTCCATACTTCTCTTTCATGAATCGATAAAAAAGTGACATCAGGAAAACTAGGCTTTTTTAATAGTATTTATTGCCTAAAAATACGTTCTAAAGAGAAATCTTTTTCTGAAACATAATGAAATTAGGTTTTGCACTCTCCTTTAAAAAATATGGACAGGGATTGTTTATGGGTATATGTCGGTTCTTTCATTCTCAGTATAAAGAAACAAGGTTTTTATCTATGCTGCACTTGCAGCAATAAAGGCTGTTCTACAAGCATGCTTGAGCTGCTTTAATGTAGGAAGTTAGAGAATTTGTAATGGTGTAGTCATGGCAGCAGGAAGCTTAGAAGAGAACAAAACGTAGCCAGGAACCTGACAGTTTTCAACCTCTGTTTCATATCATGTGTGACAGACTGTGAGCAGTCAAAACGGTGTATTGAGACGCTACCTTGATGAGGCTCAGCTACTGTCCGGAGCAGACATACTGTAACAGATTGATTGTTTTTCCTACCTCCCGCTGAGTTCATGCTGTAGGGGTGAGAGCCAGTGTAAATTCTGAGACCATTTTTATTAAGGTCCTTTTTTAGGAAAGGAGAAGAGAAATGGGGAAGGACTGTCCAGCCACAGTTCATAACGCTTTCAGCTTGTTGGCAAGCAGAAACATCTGTCTCTGAAACGGTCATTTGCTAGTAGAGTGCCAGACTCACTGTGTCCTTGGCCACAGGCACTCAGCAGCTAAGGCAACAGAGACTGGACAGTAGCAGTAAGGACAGTTGCGCTAGTATGTTTTGTTTCTGTACGTTCCTTGCTTTATAAGTCATCTCTTGATCAGCTGTAAATCTGCAAAATGAGCATAAATACAGCATCTTGATACACTTAGCTCATTTGTTACTCAGGACGTCTCAGATTATAGCATTTCAAGATCTGCTGAAAAGCCAGTTTCGTGTTTAATTTGATTGAAATACCCGTGCTTTACAGGAACACCAGGAATTCCAGGACCAAAAGGTATCGAGGGGCCTCCAGGTAATCCTGGCCTGCCCGGACCACCTGGGCCAGTAGGTGAGGATGAACAGTGCAGCAAAGGTCAGCTGCTTCTGTGAAAAACGCAACACATCAAGCTGCTTCCTTTCTTCTTATCTTTTTAACATCATGAAGATGCATCTATACATATATGTATGCTCAAACACCATTGCAAACACTTAGTTCACTGAAATTAAACAGAAGAAAAAGAAGTTTTAACTTCACAACTTGTGTCTGCTGTCATAGTCATATCATTAGCTATTGAAATAAGAAGTTAACTGTTTCAGTATTGACCAGATTTATTTATGTTAAGTACTCCAGTGGTCTAACCTGTTTTTTGTAAGAGCAAAATTCTAATTTATCCTAAAGGGAAGAATTATATTCTTTTTAGCAAACACTAACTGCTTAAAAGGTCACAGGCTTAAAAGCCTCTTCTAAATTGTCAGTGGGGAGAGAGAGAAAGGTTTTAGTTTTAAGATTACACCCTTGTGAATTTGTTATTACGTTGTCACACCTTCAGATTTAGATGGTAGGGAGGAGAGGAGATTTCTTCATTTTTTTATTGCAGGTTAGGCATTATTGCACTAATGTGTTCGATCCTTCTTTTAGGAGAAACTGGTCGTCCTGGCCCTCCTGGTCCTTCAGGGGAGAAGGGTCAGCCTGGTCGAGACGGTATCCCTGGACCAGCTGGTCAGAAGGGTGAACCAGGTTAGGTATCCTTCCTGTTTTCTCCTCTCCACTCGGCACTGTGATGTCCTGCTTTCTCTGTTCTGTTTTTCCTATACCTTCAAAGCTGCTTATATATTCCTATACACCTTCAAAGCTGCTCCTGTGGTTCCCAGTTGCTGAAGGGTTCACAAAGGGTGCTGTCAAGCTGCCAGTGAAACACAGGACAAGAATTCAATCAGCTCTTAGATTTTTATTATCTGACTTCAACACCAGCCCCGGTTTCTGTATTCCGTGTTAGCTGTATTGCTTCAGCTCAGTTACAGAATGGATAAACAGTGTAACGTCTGCCTTACAGATAGACTCCCAACCAAAACTGCAAATGTATTAACTCCCAAAATCTGAAAGAGCATCTTGTGAATGGATGAAAATACTTATGAAAGTTACAGATGCATTTTGTAGTAAAACCTCTAGTTTTGGTGTAGACTGGTAGCGAATGAGAATCCTGGTAGTCTCAAGGAATCAGAGATCTAGATGAACTGCACTTTCAACGTTCTCAGCCTCATATTCCTGTTCATGGACACCTGAAAGCTAAATGTTCATTATTAACTGAATCTGTTTCTTTTCAGGTCTACCAGGTTTTGGGCGCCCAGGACCTCCAGGACTCCCAGGATTGTCAGGTGAGTTTCTCTGTTGTTCTTTGTTAAAAAGGTTGAATGTAAAATACACCTTTACACGAAAAAAAGAAGGGCATGGTGTATGTTCTGCAACAAATGAATGCCATAGCAACAACTAAAATAACAGATTATTTTTTTTCTCAGCAGACTGTTTTCAATTAACCAGAGTAATAAAAACACTCATTACTGACTACCAAATTCTGTAAATTAGCAATTATGCAGACAGAATAAATCCACACAGGATTATAGTCTGCATTGTGCGGAACTTTGTAAATAAACTCAGTAAATAAAGCATTCATACAACTGATGACAAATGAAGCCGCTTTGAAAGTATAGCTGCTTGCTATATTTTCAAAAGCAACTTCACAACCTAAGTTATATTACTTTCCAGTAGCCTTAAAGCTCCTAAATTCCTCAAGCTTATTTGAAAATTTTGCAAGTATGTCTTAACTTCTAGCACTGTCTCAAAAAAATTATGAAGTCTTGATATCGACAGATTTCTTCACAGAAAGCATTGCTTGTAGGCTTACAAACTCAGAGGATGTTTGTGAATTACAGCATCACTGAGTAGTAAAGTGAGTCTTAGTAAGACCTTTTAATATGTCAGAACCTATAGCACTTCCTCCTGCAAGAATTATTAGCCCTGACTCTTTTCTGAATGGTAGACCAATTTTATACTGTCTCAGTGCACAAATGAAGTGAGTTGTGGTCAGACTTGCACCTTCTGCAAGAGAGAGGAATGGCTCTGCAAATGGGCCTTTGGACTTCTTTGCATACTAATTTGTAACAGTGTTCATAAACGCGGCTCTTTGGTTTTACAGGGCAGAAAGGAGAACTGGGGTTACCTGGCCCACCAGGGCCCCCTGGACTTCCAGGTCTGAAGGGAGAACCAGGTTTCCAGGGATTCCCTGGTCTACAGGGTCCACCAGGTCCACCAGGATTACCAGGGCCACCTCTGGAAGGTCCTAAAGGTAGCCCTGGCCCACCAGGTGTTCCGGGAAGGCCAGGTAAGAGTGTGATCCATACCTATCAACATCTGCCAGTACTTTCATATTTTGCTGGTAGGTTATCAGCCTTTACGCTTCCTCAATTTATTTGGATGAATAAGTTTAAGCCTCATGGCGTAAGTCTTAATGTTTGTGGGCAACCAGAGGATTTTGTTGCCAAAAGTAACAGCATCTAAAAATAAAACAGCCTCAGTTTCTATTAATTTCTGATACCTGGCAGCAAAAATCTAATGCGTTAATAAACGGGAGATTCTCCGCATGCTGTCACAGTAATCATCTAGCGAGCACGATACCGACTTTTGAACATCTGATACCTTTGCAGTATTGTCACATGATCAGCAAATGTCATCGCGCACAAAAAACCAAAAGTAACAAACCCCATCATTTTAAGAGTCATGAAAATCAAATTCACACTAGCATCACAGCATGATCAAATTGGATAGCTGCCTCTTCATCTTCGTGTCATGTAACATAAGTCATTGCTCCAGTGTGTCATGTGGCTTCCATGGACTCAGTGCACCATCATGCCGTGTTCATCTTTCCATTCCATGTTTGCATTTTGTTCCTGCACCAACTAATTCTGGGAATGAAAAAATCAGTATTCTGAGTTAACATTGCTGAGCAACTCCCTGGCATGTATTAGAATTTGATTTATATTTTATGTCATTGAATGTTTATTTGCATTTAGATACTGCTCTTGAAAAATCTAACTTTAATGAACCTGTTACAGCTCTGGCTTGAGCTTATTGCTGTATCTTGAGTCCAGAAGTACTTTGCCACCAGTAAGACTCATCTCCCTTAAAATGCTTGATATTATCCTTAAAGGAAACTACTTTTAAACCAAGCTATTGATTGATTACAGGTTTTTTCTTTGCATATTAATGGCGAAGTAATATTTTTATTTCTTGCCTTCAAACTCTGAGCTCAGATTTTTCTGTTACTCAAAGATTTGTTTGGGGAAAGTTAGTTTTGAGTTAGTACATTTGTAAAATAGCTGTTACAGATACATTGTTTATTTTGGGGTGTCAAGGGAGAGTTTAGTTGTGCAGTACACACTTGGAAAGATTTAAGATTCACTTTTTCCTCATGCTTGCTTCTGATGTAGGAGGAGGCAATCCCACTGAAAAGTGTTTTTAGGGTGGCATTTGATCAAAATATTTTCACTAGAACTAGAATTGAGTAATATTTTATTATTCTCAATGGCAGCATGAGCTTTTCTTTTCTGCAGAGTCGGCTATGAACTCATCTATCCTAGCTGTGCATTTTAAAAATGAGTCATTACAAACAACATTTGGTTTTAATTTATAACACCTTAAAACTGGGGTGATGTTTGCCAGTATAATGAGGTTTTCTTTTATTCCTAGTAAAAATACTTGAATTGTGTGGTATCCTAATCCTGCTTTTTATATGCCTGCTGTGGAACAACCCAGTGGGTTAATAATTCACAGCCAGTCACAATGTCTTTCTGGTTTCCTCTGTGGTTAGTGGAAGGAGGAGGGCATGCCTTCCCCCTTTCTCCTTCAGGCACTTACTCACTGCTGTGCCCCAGGGGCAATAACCAGTCAGTAAAGCATCCCTGCCGCAAGTTGCTAGTCCTGATTTCCTTTTCACTCTCCCTGTGGCCTTGTCCTCTTCTGCCTAGCTGTTCACTGGCAGGTGGGAGCATGGGACATGTAATCCCAGCTCTGCTCACTGTGGTTAGAGTTGCAGCTGGGGCAAGCGGGAGAAGGAGTGAAGGGATAAGGGATGGTGGGATGCTGAACTTGGGCTTTGCAATTTAAGTGTGCCCAAAGAAAGGCCTAAGACATCCTAGATGTCAAGATCTTCCAAAGATATTTTTTCTGTATGTAGAGTGGTACAGCAACTAAAATTTTGGCACAGGAAGCTGATTGGTCCGTAAGAGTATAGGCTTTCATTTTTAAAAGATTCTTATAACAGAGGGTATCGCCAAACTCAAAAAAAAAAAAAAAAAAAAATAAAAAGTAAACCAGCTAAGCAGCTCCTGATGTATGATAAAACCACCAGCTGAGATTGCAGGCACTGCTGTAGCACTGGTGTTTTTATGAAGCTTCTCGTCTTGTTCATGCTGCTCTGTGTAAGGTGCTTACTGGCTCTGATCGGCTGGGGAGGTTAAGGATTAAGGAGTGGTGGCACTCATTTTGTGCAGTTTTATGAGCATTGGCAGGGGGCAAACAACCAGTGAGGTTCTGCTCAGCCATGTTTGCTCTCTCTTTCTCTTTCTTTCTCTTATTTCCATTTTTGTTGCATGCAATGTATAAAGTGAAGCATTTGTTTTGCTCAGTTACGCGTGAACTAATGTGGATAAACCAAACTATTATTGCAGTTCTGGTACAATCAGCACTCCAGCCTTTTGTTTCAAATGATAACACAGCCTATTGTTGGAACGCTGATTTTGTAACATTTCAACATAAGGCAGTTAGTCATAAAAGCAGCTGTGTGGCTGTCAAATTACCCCCTTCTAGGGACATAAATAAAACCAGAAGCAGTATATGTATACTGTTTGTTGTTGACTTCTGGGTATATTCTAAGATTAGTAAAAGTGATGAAGTCAAATGTGATGTAGCTCTCTGACTGCAGTTGAGTTGCCCCTAAACCAAACATTGTTAGATGGTTTTGGGGATGGATTTATTAACTGATTATAAAATTAAGCCAATTTCCAGGGCAACACAACATTGCTGTTACTTCACTTCTATTTTAGTTGCTATGAATAATAATAGTTTGGTGTTTTGCATACTGTATGTAAAGGAATATTGAGCTAAATCTAAAAAGAAAGGTTTAGTTGAATATGTTAGCTTGTTGATATTTCTAACAATTTTGATGTTTTTCCCCTTGTTCTAATGATGACCTTGGTGAACTCTGACCCCCTACTCCCAGGTCCCTCAGGTTAGCCCCTTAACTCCAAAATAGTAACTTTGCATGAAAATGAATGTATACACTTTTGTTGTTTCTAAATGTAGATATGCTGAGTCATTTTTCAGTCATACCTTTTAATTTGTGGCAGAAAAGCAAAGCTCAGAGTTGGCTTTCAGGTTCTTGCATGTTGTTGTAGGGCTGACACTGGAAGGACATAGTGTTGCTCTCCCCATGGTGGAAGATGATGTGGGTCCAGATTTGCAAGGCTTTGATAAAGTGTCCCCAGCTGTGACACTTGTTTTAGTATATTTATTCTCAGTGCAGTTGAAAACAATATATACAGGGTTTCATCTTTTTTAAAAAAGCATATTGCACTGTCCTCCCATGTCTTTGCTGTATAATTGTGTTTTGCAACTTGGGCAAGTGACGGTATTCATTTTTGTAACCCCTGCTACTGTTGAGTTTGGACACTCTCAAGTGACTTAAATAAATTAGATGCTTCTTTTATACCACTGCAGGTATTTATACCAATGCAGGAAAATTTATACAGAGTTAATGTGATGCTTTACATTCCCAACTTAGAACATCATAACTTCACAGTGCAGAGAAATCCTTATTTCCATTGTTTTGCTTCACTAGCACATTTAGAGGAAATGAGGAAAGCTCTTCCTTTAACATATATTTAATGAAAATGGAGCATACAGCCCTCCCCTCCCTAATGCTAGGGCAGTGCAACAGGATTGGTAAGAACATCACCATTTTTACAAGCTTATCGTAATTTTAGCATACCAGCATGTAGCACGAGCCAGCTCTTGGGAAGATTTTTAACATCTGTGTCTAGATTGAAAATGACTTAGTATATCTATTTAAAAATAACTATGTCTTTAGGTTTTGCTATGATGATTTCAGGAAGCGAGGAACTGTCATGAAAATTCAGTAAAGGAATACATTGTAGTTTTTAGTGTGCTGTCCTAAGCACTGTGAGGTAGCAAATGTGGTAGTCCCTGATATCTGAATCCTCGCTTTATGTGGTCATGTAAAAAAATGAATGGGGTAAAATTTACCTTTTAATTAAACTGAGGTCACACAAGAAGTAACCATACTTTCAAAAGGTGGTAGCATCATGGGTATGCAGAGAGGAACTTAACAATTACTTCATGTTTTGTTCCACCTTGTGACTGTGCTCAGCCAGAATTCAATAATCAACCAGTATAAAACAGATTTATAAATCATAGCAAAACTTATCTAACAGTGAAATATAGTTTATAAGTACTTAACAGTAACAATTAAATGTCCATGTTGTTATTTTTAACAACTGTATTACAGTTAGTATTTAAAATAATTTTCCAAACATGTAAGAAATAGTGCATTGAGGTAAACCTGACGTGTATTTATTGTAGTTTTTAGCTGCAAATTGCATGGTGATATGTTGATATATTTAAATCATTTCACTGACATGAAAGATGCAACTGACGCAGGAGCTAAAATATGTATTAATTCAGGAGCCTGGTAGGACAACCAGCTTACCGTTTGAAAGAGAGCATTTAAATGATTTTTCTAAGGATGTTCTCACATGCCATTCTCCGTAATAACCTTAAACAGGTAAATTAGCATCCTGGGGTATTTTTTTCACCAAAAAAATAATAATGCCAGCAGTAAAGACAACAAATTCTAAATTTGTAAGTTCTGCTATCTTTTTGCTTATGGCATTTGCAGCCCTTTTGATCCATGTTAATCTTGCTTACCATTGTGGAGAGGGTGTAAGAGTACTTTTCAGTCCTAGAATTGTATTCACAGAGAGCTGAGGCTTGTACCTGATTACTGGTGGTAAGTCTTTCTTAATCACACTTCCCCCTGCCCAGAGCAGAATTTTGCTCAAGAGTAAGTTGTCATTCACAATTTACCTGCATGTTTGCCAAGCTCCAGGCCCTGTGATGTTGAATATCGTCAGTGAAATGGTTACACAGTCCAAGCCCTGTTGTGAGTAGGACTAACCAGTCACAGGCCTCAGCTGTATTGTTAAAGCAATAACACATTCTTTAGTAAAGCTTTAAGTTTGCTGTTAAATGAAGTGTCACATTAGTCTTAGTAGAGCCTAGTCACCAGAATAAGTTGTATCTGAAAATACATATCGTCGTGTATTCATGTATGGTTTTATGCATGCATGTGGATTATATTGTAAATACAAAATATGCTGGTGAAATGGGTTGTTGTGTAGCGTATATGCTGTCATCTGTACTATTTCTAACTAGTAATCTTGTTTTGTACTGTGTGATGTCTGACCCTTCTAACATCGATCATTGGGCTTTGGTGAACTCTGATCCTTCCAGGTCCTCCAGGTTAGACTCTTAACTCGGTCAATTTATTTTACTACATTGCACTTGATGTAAGAGAAACGGATGTTTTCCTGTAATACTCTGATTATCTTTTTAAGGACTATGGTTACCCTGCAGATCGTGTTTGATTAGCATGCCTCAGATGGTAACCTGTTATTACTTTGCATGTGTACAGTACTAGACCAGTATAAAACAGCAAAAGGAACATACAAAAAAATCCTTGCATGATGGGATGTTTTCTGTAGCTGAAACCGCTACAGGGTATGTGTGAAATCTGGTGTACAAAATTGCTGTTGATTTAAAAAGAAAAATTTTGGAAGGAATTCTATGCTCAGATTTGCATGCAGAAACACAGCTCATCAAATGTATCCACTGAATATAGACTATGAAGATGTCAAAGGAGATTGCATGGTGATACGTTGATATATTTAAATCATGATTTGAGGTTGCAGAGGAATTGAAAATCCAGCGCACTGATAAATGTTAATGGATTTGTTGTACTACAGGGGAGAACGTCAAAGCACTGTCCTGCAAAGAGATCCTTTTGTTAATCCAATTATGAGATCTAACTTGTAAAATGTTATTAGCTGTTGCTGCACTTGCTCATGGTTTGTTTTGCCACAAATTAAAATCAGTTACCTTCTATTTAGATAGTGACATAAAGGTAGGAGTCTCATCTTCCAGTTTTCCAAATGCCCAAGTTTCTTTTAAATCCTCTGCTTTGCTTTCGATTAATGTGGCTATAGCAAAGGGAAAATATCTGAAGACCAGCCCAGTCCCTCTACTGGGTTTAGACAGCATAATTTTACGAAAGATAGACAAATCAGTTGGAGGGAGGGTCATTCAAGATAAGGAAGCTTCTGCAACTCAGATTATTATTTAGGCAAGGCAGAATGATGGGCTTCCTGCTGCCCAGCAGTCAGTAGACAGTACATACCAGGCTCCTCCAATAGGTATGTCAAATTCTATCAGCAAAAAAGCAGCAATATTTTACACTGTTCCTTTCAAAAGTAATTCAGTCTGTTCAGGTAGCACTGAAGAGGTGGTGAATGTAATGCAGGTCAACAGAGGGGATATTTGTACCATCTAATTTTGGGTTTCTTGGCTCCTGTTAAAGGCACCAGTCTGATCACTGGTAAGCTTCTAATGCAGGTGAGGTGCTTGCGCTGCCTTCTGGAAGGACCTGCTTCGCTTCGTCAGCTAGATAAGGAGCCTCGGTTCCTGATTTGGGTAGTGCAAATAATCCCTCTATTTGTTTTCCTTTTAGTTTATCCTGAATTCAGCGTTGAAATAGAGCTGGGAAGTCAAGCTAAAATATCTTTAATTTTATTTGATGCTGAAGGCACGATCTTGGGGAGAATGGTTGATACGTACTGATATATGCATATCTGTTCTGCAATGTTAAGGTCCACCAGGCCCAGAAGGTCCACGAGGGCCACCAGGCAGTGGAGGACTTAAAGGGGAAAAAGGGAACCCAGGTCCACCTGGCCCACCTGGCCTGACTGGTCAAAAGGGAGACCAAGGACCACCTGGACGCCAGGTAGGACAAGAAATAGAGTTTTCCCCCTAGTTTATTTTTAAATGCCATAAAAATGGAAGATGTTTGTGTGGAATATGCAATTTAGCATAGTAAAATAAAAGCCAAAATGCAGTAGCTGAGACCCTGTCTTGTTGCAAGAGGGTCTTTTCCATAGTTATCCCCCAGTATCTGGGCAGGATGTCCCCATTATATTCCCACAGGAGCTGGAGCTGTCAATGCACACTTCACGTTACAGCGTTCTCTGACAGCACCCAGGGCAGTGAGCAAAACGCATCGCCTCAGCCCTTCAAAGCACTAGTTCACAGACCCAAAGTGTGCTTATTTGTCCCCCAGCCACCTTTTCTGTGTGTTTTTCTGAAACTGCTGAGATGAGTGAATAACATGAAGCTGTTCTGTTCAGGGGGATCCTGGCCGTCCAGGTCTGAATGGAATGAAGGGTGACCCCGGGGTTCCAGGCGTTCCGGGATTCCCAGGTATTTAACTGGGTTTTAAACTGAAAACCTCCAGACACAGTAGCAGCCCCTCAGGGAGAAAAGAAGCTTGATTTTGGCCATTCCTGCAGCAGATACTGTAAGACAGCATGTTCTTTCACTGTGTAACTGTGTGAATTTGATGTTTCAGGTATGAAGGGTCCCACTGGACCTGCGGGACCCGCTGGCCTCACAGGCAGCCAAGGACTGCCAGGCCCACCAGGTAGGAGTCCTGGGTAGCGTTGTTGTTGCTGTTGCTCCCTGCCAGTAGAATTTGTTACGCAGATGTAAGACTGAGTGGGGCTCAGCCAGCAATGACAGCAGTTAAGTGAGCACCGGCTTAAACACAATTCCAGGCTATACTTTTTAGCCCTTCAAGTAATCCTACCATATTGTATATTCTGTATCCAGTCCACGTGGATTAACCCCTGCAAGAGGTGTCCTTTGGAGGGGATCACCAAGAGTACTTTTATGCCTTATATATGCACTTATTCTTTGCATTGATAGAGCTCTTGGCTTCTGACTTGGCAATAAAGAATAACTGAAACTGTTTGTACTGCTCTCTTCCACTTTGGTTTATCTAATACTAAGCTGCTTTCTCTCAGGTCCACCAGGTTTACCCGGTACCATTGGACGAAGCATCGTTGTCAAAGGTGACCCTGGTCCCCCGGGTCCTCCAGGACAGCCTGGGTCAAAAGGGCCACCTGGATTGCCAGGGCCACAGGGACTGCCAGGTAGGATCCTAGGTGGCTGCAGGGAAAATGACTGTGTATAGCTGACTGCAGGTTGCAATGGGAGCCACTTGGCATAGGCTGCAGAGACAAGAAGTTACGGAATTCAGCAAGAGATAATAGATGAATGTAGGGTTCTACATTCTGGTTTAACAGTCTGTTCTTGTCTAATCTATCATGAAGAAACAATAGATGAGTCCCAGACAACTTAAAGATTTCTGTAGTGAGATTTCAAGAGCTTTTATTTCAGTTATGCATTTGTCTACTCTAGGTCCAATTGGTCTTCCTGGTGACCCAGGGCGAGATGGACTACCTGGTTTTGATGGTCCAGCAGGACGGAAAGGAGAGAGAGGTCTTCCAGGCCAGCCAGGTACGGTGTTTATCCTACGAGGACCGGGTGGAAAAAGAGATGCTCCCTGCTCCCTTTTGTGAGTGCAGGCTACTACTGGCAAGTGAGATCTTTGCCTCATGGGAAAAACAATAAAATCATAATTTTAGGATTTTCTTAATGCAAAAATATTACAAGCAGGTGAACATACTTGGTTTGGAATATTCTTGGAACCAATACGTTGCCAGTCATTGCTGAATAATATGGTAGAGTGCTTTATCTCAAGCCTAATGTCATCCCCTTTGCAGCACAGATGATGCACAGGAGATAATGAAGATAGTAAGAAACAGAAGAGAGAGATTAGTAAAATAATTTTAATTTTGCATGGAAATCATGAATGAGGATTTTCTTCATAAGGGAAAGCATTTCACCAAAGGCAGAGATCAGGCTACCATGCAGCTATTGCTTAGAACTACTGAATTATGATTTGAGAAAAGAAATCAGACTAGGCACTGGGACAGTTTTCTAAAGAAGATGGGACATATTAAGCAGTTATATATTGCCACTTATGAGAAAACATACTGGAATTCTAACAGTTAAAACAGCACAGAAATGCAAAATGCCTTTTTTTTTCCTCTTTCTCTGAGTAGCTCTATGGAATCTGTTAGCATTATTTTAGTGAAAAAATGTAAATAATAATGACCGTGGAATAACATAGTCTAAATATTTGTAGTTATATTTCCTGATATTTTTGCTGTTCAAGAACAAATGCCTTTTCTGATACCTTTCTCAGTATGTGACTCATTCTTGCTCTCATACAAGGTTGTTCTAGTCTATTTCCACTTTTTGTAACCTACTCCAGAACTGACTGCAGCTTTTCTATTCGGTTTGGTACGCTTCAGCTCAGGTGTTATCAGAGCATGCCCTACAGCAAGGCTTGCTTCTGTTTCTGGTTCTACCATTTATTTGGTGATCTTGAGCAAGATGTTTCAACATTACCTTATTAAGCTGCATACACAGATATGTTTTGGAATTGGGAAGCTGATTTGGACTCATTCCAGTGGCTGTCATGTCCACTGCAGTTGTTACCTTAGCGCCTCACAGCTCTACGTATTTAACTTCACAATACCCCTAAAACACAGGGAAGTTGCACTGTTGTAACTAGCTATGACAGCCTCAGCGATTTACCCAAGCTTACATGAAAAAATAATTTGAGGAAGAGTGTTAGCAGATACCAAGTCCCCCAACTCACAAGCACCTTAATCACAAGACCATGCTACCTTTCAGAGCTACGTTAGTCCTAAAAGAGCGAGAAATGGTGTTAATAAATACTGTGTTGTGTTTCTCTGGCGTGAACAGGTTCACGAGGAATACAGGGACCTCCTGGTCCTGATGGCTTACAAGGCCCACCCGGACCTCCTGGAACAGCTTCTGTTGCTCATGGATTCCTTATAACTCGGCACAGCCAGACCAGGGATACACCACTGTGTCCGCAAGGAACGTCAAGAATATATGATGGATTCTCTCTTCTGTATGTGCAAGGAAATGAGAGAGCACACGGCCAAGATTTGGGTGAGATACTCTGTATGCTCTGTCTTTAAGGGGAAGAGCTGCTGCTTCAAATGATCTGGTTCCCTGACGATATGACAGTCTTACAGTTCCTTAGATGAGAGTGGGAATTGTATACCAAGAGCTACTATCTCCAGAGGTTGCACATCGTAATTCTGGGTGAAAAAAAGTAAACCAAAACTGAGAGGTTAAGTTTTTCCCATGTGTGACAATTTGATCACATGTGCTGTGCGCTCACAGGTGGAGAGGAAGAATACACAATTACTGGTCTCAAAGAATTGCTGTGAAACACAATGAAGTGAAAACTTTGCTGATGCATTTTATGTCTCTTACTCTGTAGGTACTGCTGGGAGCTGTCTCAGACGTTTCAGCACCATGCCCTTCATGTTCTGCAACATCAACAACGTTTGTAATTTTGCATCAAGGAATGACTATTCCTACTGGCTATCAACTCCAGAGCCAATGCCGATGAGCATGGAGCCACTGACTGGGCAAAGCATCCAGCCATTCATTAGCCGGTGAGACAAAGCAGGCTGTCAGGTCTCTTTGAATATCTGGATAAACAGCACATCTTATGCATGTGTTTCCAATGTGCCAGTTGGATATTAGGAGATGAATCTGTCATGTTTTGCTCTGGCAAACACTAGGAAAATAGCTTGGTTTAAAGTATCCATTGTCTGAAAAGGTCTGTCTGCGTGTAGCAATGATAATTAGAGGCTGAAGGGCTCTAAGAGCTCTCCTCAGCTGAGGAGGCTGTGTAGTCAGCAGTGCAAGAATCTCCATGGACAGGAAAGAGAACATAAGAGCCATTAGCTCCAGGATTAAGGTGTTCACTTGATGACTTGAAGCTTCCACTTTTTGTTTCAGGAACTGCTTCAGTATTTTACCCGATGGCTGTTAGTGGAAGTGCAGGCAGATTTTGCACTCCAAACTACTGTCTTATTGCAGTTAGAAAATACGTGACAAGTAGAAGTCTGGATTAATAGGACAGCCTCTCAGAGGAGTTTTCCTCCCATTCTCAGAGTCAAGGATTCTTAAAAAAACATGCTGCTATTATATTTTAATACCACATGTTTCTTTGATGCTTCCCCTGCGTCCAGATGCGTTGTGTGCGAAGCTCCTGCTATGGTGATAGCTGTTCACAGTCAGACCATTCAGATTCCTTCCTGTCCTCCAGGCTGGGACTCCCTTTGGATCGGTTACTCTTTCATGATGGTAAGAGCTGCCTCCTACTCCAGAAGTGGCCAGTACCCACGAGTGTCCTCAGCTAGATGCCGGAGGACTTTGTTAAAAACTACAATGGTTGTCATTCGAAAGCCTTTACCTTGCATTACTAACCGTAGCCAAGATTAAGTATGATTTTTCAGTGCACAGAGCACAGTGTAACTGATATTTATGGAGGCGTCTGACACTGCATTATCTCAACCAAGAATGATCAGTGGCTCTTTTAGTAGCTGAATGCTGTGCTATTTCATTTTTAGCACCTACTCAAAGACTCTTGTTTGTGTGTTTCTTCCCTCCACCCCTACACCAGCACACTAGTGCTGGAGCAGAAGGCTCTGGACAGGCCTTGGCATCGCCTGGATCCTGTTTAGAAGAATTTCGCTCAGCTCCGTTTATTGAATGCCATGGTCGTGGCACTTGTAATTACTATGCCAATTCATATAGTTTCTGGCTGGCAACTGTAGAGGTGTCAGAAATGTTCAGGTAAGAAAGCCTGTTTCTTGTATATTACCTTATTCCAGAATGAAAGCTTTGGAAACTGAATTTATTCCAAAGATCAAAAGAGATTTGTTTACAGGAGTATAGAGAAATGATTTAGCTTGTTTTCCCCCTCACAACCAGTTTTTCAAGTGTTTCCTTGGTAAGCCTTTAATATTATGTAAAAACTTGCTAGGGCACATTCTGTTTTGCAAGGAGCTGGATTCTTTTTATGGCAATTCTTATTCACATTTAGTATTACCTTCTCTGAAAGCAGTCCTATTGCACTTACTGTATTTGGAGCCTAAAATACCCATTTTGATGGGGTTTTTCTTCTTGCCAGGCCTTTCAATAGACTCAAATATTTGAAAAAGTAGTTCACACGCATACAAGGGACAGGTATGAAGGGCAAGATCAATTCTGCTTAAACCTTTTAAGGCAGATGGTCATACAGCCTGTTTTTTAAAGGAAGGAGGTTTCACACCCTCTATGGCAAGCATTTTTTCCAGCACTCTGCAGAAGAATTAGGATGACATTTGGGCTGCAAGGAAGCCAAGGGACATTCTGCACTCAGCATTTCAGCTGGAGTCTCAGCTCCTCAAACTTCTTCCCTTTCAACTTGAGTAGCAAAATCATTTTTTCTTTGAAAAATCACCTCCTTTCATAGAACAAATTGCTACTGCTCTGTTTGTCTACTGATAAAAACCTCATAAATACTCCCGCTGCCACATAACTGAAAAACGTAGCTTTGTGGCACAGGGCTGGAACGTGCACTGTGGTATACCGCAGTGTTGGCCCCGGAGCTGGTTTTGTCTAACACGTACAACCATGATACTTCAGTGTGCATTAAACAGTCATCGCTAAGTTTTCAGGGTCGCTGGTTAGCGGTAATAGATTGGTGAAAACTGCCTACTAATAACTACCATGCACCTTTGAGCTTTCTGTCTATTTGCTCTCTCCCATCAACACAATTTCCCTTTTTATTCTATTTTTTTTAAATAAACTTTTAAGAATGGGACTTACTCTGTGTACACACATATTACACAGATTTGTTACATTAATCTTCTACCCCCCTACTCTTTCAGAATAGAAATAAACAATCTGGTAAAGCCATCACTTCATTACAAATCTCACTGTAGCAGTATTTTTTATGGATTGTTAAAGTACCCTTCAGCTGAGAAATCCAAAGGCTACCTGCAAAGACCTCAGAAATACGGTCTCAAATGCACAAAATTCACCTTCCAGGCGGGCTGGTGTTTGTGCTACATCACATGCTAGCCCGAGTAGTCAATTAGCGTATCTTGTGTATACCAAGACACTGGCCAAACCCGAGCATCTGTCTGTCACTCTGTCTGTCACTCGGTGTTGAGGACACAGAGAAAGATCACTCTTAAGGAAAACTCCAATGCAGGGCTAATTCCCCACTTAGATACTTGTGTTATCTTAAACTGAATTAAGTAGAAGTTTAAAGGAAGAGTTCTGTAAACAAAGAGAAATCTAACCTGGCCTTACCTTTCTGTTTGTCGCCCAGTAAACCTCAGTCAGAGACACTGAAAGCTGGAGACTTGAGGACGCGTATTAGTCGTTGTCAAGTTTGCATGAAGAAGACGTAACGTCTTGGAGAATGTTTTATAAAACAGTTGAAAATTCCTAAGATGCACTGTCTTCCAGCTGCAACAATGGTGCTACTGTGCAGAAAGAAAAGAAAAAACACATCCAAACTGTTTTAACCATGCAAATTCAAGTGTACCTCACTCATGTGCCAAACTAAGGGTTGTTCGGTACATATTTGACAACAGGACTAAGATGAAAGAACTGACCTCTTGGAAACAGAAAAGAACACCTGAGGTTCACAAAGGATCAGAAGATGAAATTTTTCATTTCTCTCCCTGTACCAAAATGGCACCTTTTTGAATCAACCAAGAGAATAAAGAAAAACACAACGCACTGAGTATGTTTAAAATAACAAGACTGCAGTTTTGAAAAACATTTTTCATGGTGCTACTAACCCTACTGTATCCCAGGTTTTTAATATGAAATTTTAAGCTTATTTCTCTTTGTAAGTAATGAAATGTGTATATTGTGTAAACACCTTTTTAGTTTAAACTTCCAGTCAGTTAGAAACAAACCAGACTGATATAAAAATTCTTATGTCTAAAATTAAAAGATACGGCCATATTTTATTATGAAACTTGTGGTGCAGAGAGAATTTACCCCTCTCACGCCAATTTATTCATTTAATATTTCATTTCCTTCCTCAGTTTCCAACCTGGTATATTGGGGGAATGCACAATTATTCTGAAGTCATTTTGATCAGGGTTTTAAATGTTGTACACCATGCTATCAGTGGTTTTATTTGTGCTTAGAAATCCCAATCCATTTGAAAAGGGGGTTTTTGTATCTTGTGAAAATATGTGAAATTATTAGCCATATTCTATATCCTTCTTTTCTGAATAAAAGTCACATTCACATTTTAGTAATCAGTTTGGTTTAACAAAACCTCTTCCTTGGGAATATCCAGTTACCAAAGCATTTAAGATTATGCTTACCTGAAACCTCTATTCGTGTCATGCATTTTATCCAAAATAGTGTACACGCTAAGAAACCTTCTGAAAAAAATAAAGCATAAGCTGGTGGAAGCTTTCCTATTTACAAATTAATCTTTTAATCTTATGTGAATTTATACACATCCACAATGTATTTACAGTATGCAGCAACTCTTGTGTACGTATGGTTCACATAAGGCCTTGAAAGATGGTGCATGCGGTCTTTCCGATGTCATTTTGTAAGACTCCTACCGTGTATGTCTTAGAGCATCACTCCTTGTGCAATAGCTGAAAAGTGATCACTTTTTGTATGCGTGACTGTTCAGCTCCTACGGTCAGTGCTGTTCCACTCGCCCTTCTGTACGAACAGAGCTCCCTGACAAAGCAAGTCTATTTTTCAAGTGATGATACTTTCATATTTTTGTTGTATCGACTACCAATACAACTTAACTTGTGAATTAACATACTGCTTTATACAGGTGAAGTGTATTTGTTTATTGACTACTGTTAAGTAATTTATCTGCTAATGGCTATTCATTATTACCTTGCAGTTATCGTTGTAAACACAGAGCATCAGAAATCTCCTTTTTTTATGCACGTTTGACAAAAGACATAGGACTGGTGACCGACCAGGTGGCAGTGACTTATACAATGAGATTGGTGCTGATTTCAAAAGCTTTCAACTAAGTATGAAACTGAAGTTCTTTAGTTTTAAAGTGCAAAATATTAATAGCTTTGTCTTTATTTCAATTAGCTGCAGTTATCTGTGTTGGTAGAGAGTGGGCAATTCAGCAATGTGCATCCTTCAACTCATTTTGTTTTGGTTTGCTGATGCATATAGAAAGAAACTGAACCTGCTGCTACCTCCAAGTCAAGAACTTGTTACCAAAGCTGAAATACAATAGTAAGGCTCTTCTTGTAAACACGAGCCCGCATCTTACCGCTGGCTCCTCAGAAGCCTAAAATGAACATGTCAGCCTATTCCCAGCCCCCAGAAAGCAGAAGGACAGGCGCTGAGGTCAAGGAGCTCCCAAAGGAAAGGGCTCTCCCAGCCCTCCCTCCCAACACCCCTGTCTTGCACCCACCACCACAAAGTGTTCATACGCAGGGACCTGGGAAAGGGCAGAGCAGGTTGGTTCCCGTAGCGCGTACCCAGCGCTTCTTTCTAAGGTTTGGGCAGCGCGTAAAGCAAAGCCCAGTGAACCGAGAAGACGGGAGCTGCCAGTCCAGGCTAAGGTGGATAGCGCCCAGAACAGCTACTCTAGTGGCAGCTTTAGGTGCCAAACCCGTGCGATAACCATGGAAAATGGAAGCGGGTGAAGTAAGTGGCTACACTTCTGACGGACGCGGTCTCTGTTCTGTGCGGCAGCTCTCACCCTGGCCTGGAGAGCAGTCCTGAACCTTAACCAGCTTCAGGCTGAGATTTCCAAATGGGCTAATTTTTATTAAGAGAAAAAGGGTCTAGAGGGGAAGGAGCCTCTTTTAACTGAGACCTGCAGCAGAGATTCAGGAGATGTTGGTTTAATTCCCATCACACATCCTGTGCCTTAGAGCAGGTAAATCACTTGACCGGTGTTGGATCAGAGTTACTGATCTGTAACAGAAAGCGTGGTTGTGCTTTTCTCCTACTTCTTGACTGCTTAGACTGTAAGCTCTTTGGGGCAGAGACATTGAGGAGGCTCAAATGTTGGTTGGGGCCTCTAGGTGCTATCCATCAGTATATAAATATTAAACTACAGGTAAAAGCTTGTGTTTGCAGATTTATTATTAAAAAAAGTAGAAAACTGTTTGGAACGTTAGAAGTCTTCAACGTAACGGAACCATAGCCTGGCTCAGAACACTGCTTCATCGACAGGGAAGGCGCTTTTTCCTCCAGTCTGATTTGTTTGTAACTAAAACTTTTACTCTCTTATTTAATCCTGTAAAATTAGTCTATTTTAGTTAGTCTTGAGCAGGAACCTGGAAGATAATTCCAAGTTGCCTGGGGACGAGTTGCAAGCTCTGGCCACTAGAGGGCACCACACAGCTTCGGAATAAAGCTGGGACAGGCACCCAGCCGAGTTCCTGGAAGTGCCGGCACGCAGCAGGGACTTTAAAAAACAGCTTAGAAGGTGGGGGGGGGAGCGCGTTACCTGGCTTTGCTCCCTGCCCAGTTCTTATTCTTGAAAGCCCGCTGCAGGTGGTGCACTGTCAGCTGCAACTGGGCTGATGAGTGGAAAAAAAATGCAACTTTCTAAAGGCATTCTGGTTTGCAAGCCCTAAAGCCAGCAACCTTACACGTAACTTCAATTTACAATGTTCTAGTATTAAAGAACAAAGTTCTGCTCAAGACAGGCTCTTCAGTATTGCCCTTCACCCCAGTAAGCCCTACTATAATCCTTGACTAAAAGGAAAAGGCTTCCTTCAACCTCAAATTCATGTATAAGGTGGGATTGAAACTTCTGGAACAGTTCTGCAGCCAGAAGTGCCACCTGCACGGCGGAGCGGGCACAGGGCAGCGCGGCCACGTTTCCATGCGAGGGACTGGAGACCACACGCAACCTTTGTGCTTTAGGAGCTCCTAAGCTCGCAGCGTTCCGTCCTCCGTCCTAACGCTCGGTCCCCTCTGTAGCAAGGATTTCTCCCATCAAAGGGTGGAGAAGGGAGTACCTATTTCAGGAGCAGTTTTAGAATTTGGAAAAGTGATATATTGACCTTGCAAGCAACAAATGCCCAAGTTCTAAAATTTGATCTTCCGCAATTATTTTCTGTATGCTTCGGTGTCTCGCTAAAGCATTTTGCAGTCAGAATGCTGCCAGAACCACACAGAAGTGCCATCCCAGGGCCAGCGCTGAGGGCAGCTCATTTTGCCAGCTTGGGGACTATACTGTTACATGTTCTTAACAGGTCCTGACCGCCCGGAAAAGTGAGGCTATAGACAACCCTGCGCTGTTGCTGGACACATCACCCCTCTGCTGCTACGGCTACTGCCAAGGAGCACGAGCTGAAAATGGTTTGAGACCAGCACAATTTAGTCTTCCCAGGGTATTTTATCGACATAAAGCAGGACACTGTTGCTAACGGAAGGCAGGAGCAGTGGTGAGCTCAGGGGAGCCGTAACAGCGCTCTACATTTAAAATGTAGGGTAAGTATCTAGAACTATTAGCTTTTGGAAGGAAGATTATTAACCCAACCCATGTGTAGCAGGCAGGTGACCGCTGCCCAAGAACAGCCTCAGCTGGCAGCGAGGTGAAGAGTAACTGGTTAGTAAAGCAGGCGGACAGCTGCACCGAAGGTACTCGGGACAGCCCCGGGGTGCAGCGCAGGACAGTGGCAGAGGGTGCTGTGCCAGCACAGCTCCGGTGCCCCCCGAGCCAGAGATTCCCTGACAGCTGCTTCCCTCTAACTGTAATGCTGCTTTGCAAAGTTTTACATTAACTCAATAACTTGGCAGAAAACCAAAGAAACCAGGCGTGGTGCGTTTCCTTAACAAAAGGGGAGTGGGGAGGAGAAGCCCTTACCTCCCAGATAGGTACAGTCCTGCTCCCCCCAGCCACTGCTTCCCAACCCTCCATGGAAAAACGAGGAGAGAAACTTCTTTATATCTGAGGGGACGTGATTGCTGTAGCCAAAAGAGAACGCAGGGATGAAGCCCAAACACAATACAAGCTGCACCACTACCTAGGAACTCCGCGAAGGTCCCTCTGCCCCGCTGCGAGCCTCTCCTGCCCAGCGACTCCACTGTTTCCAGCACCGTGTTGCTCGGCCAGGTGCAAGGTCCATCACAACCGGTCAATGTATTTCAAAACCAAGACTTCCAATACGTATTCTAATGACTGTCTTCAAATTCAGATAGGAAATCTAACTTGCCTTCTGGTTTTAATTGCGGGCTTTCACCACGCTTCAGAAGCGAGAGAGTTCTGTCAATGATTCACCCAAAGGGGTTTGAAGGATTAGTGCAAAACTATGCCCTCCACCCCCCAAAAAAAGCCCTCAAGCAGTCAGCCCGTTTCAGATCCAACCAGACATTCAGTCAAAGGTCTCTTAAAGCCGTTATTGTGAGTCTGTCGCAACAGGCTTGACACTGTTTGGATAATTTGCACTGTTTGTTTACTGCTGGTAGGGCTCTTTCTGCCCTGTACGAGCAGCACCGCTTTCTTTTGCTTCCCAACACAGGCTACACGCTATGAAGCAGGGCCCTGAGCAAGGGGGCTGGTTAATTTGAGGAAATCCCTATTCTTACAGCATAGTTGACTTTCACAGGGAGTTCTTTCACCGCACTGTCCTGAGGAACAGGGTAAGAATTAAAT
Organism: Ibycter americanus; assembly: GCA_035590275.1. NCBI lineage: Eukaryota > Metazoa > Chordata > Aves > Falconiformes > Falconidae > Ibycter > Ibycter americanus. The sequence continues at coordinate 4,578,542 of JAVJGI010000037.1, read as the reverse complement.
CAGGTTAATCCGAGGCATTTCACAGTAAGCACCCACATTTATGTAGATCATACACGCTCACACCTATGGACAAAAACCTCTCTACAGAATTACTGGCATATCCTTCCCGTCAGTAAGGACCCTGACCAGGCCCTCCACATTTTGCTGGTATCTTCCAACTGAACTGCAGTTGTTTTTAGAAGTGGGTGCATCACCTGAAATGACAGGGTATCTATATGGCTTTCGGTTTTACACACTGAGACCTTATTTAACACATAGCAAACCAAAGTATTACTACAAAACTTACAACAGCAAGCTGTATGTGTTCCCTTCTACCCTAAACTCTACAGACAGGAACCTATTCGATACTACACTGCTAAAAATTCCTCCCAGGACTAGTACTTTTTGATCACGAAACTTCCATATCCAGTTGCAGACAGTTACAAACACAACATCGCTACCGCCTTCTGCATTTAAAGCAGAAAAAGCAAGTACCAGGCACTGATTGTTTGGTTTTCCATTCAGAAACCCAGTTGTTTACCAGCACTATGAATCGATGACAAAGAAAACTCCTGGGTATTTTGCTGTGTGTTACCTTTTACACTAAGCGACAGAGAAAATTGGACAGGCTGGGAATCGCTCCCCCAAAAGACGCCAAAAGCTTCTCCAAACCTTCAGGGACCTTCAGGGTGACAAAACCACTTGAAGCAGCAAGCAGCCGCGGCGGGAGGAAACGCGCTTCTGACAGAAAAAAACCAAAAGTTTGTTTAAAAATAAAACCCAGACACAGAGCTACATGAACACGTATTTACTGCAAGTAGCTCTATGGAAAGCCAAGTCAGATAAATATAAACACTATACAGAGCTTCAAGCCAGTCTCCCAAAACCGCAAACGCGATGTGTTTTACAAAGAAAACAACATAACAATATTTACAATGGAAGACAAAGCCAGATCAATCAGCTCAACTTTAAAACAGATCTGTGAAGCAGAAATAGCAAATATAATGAACAGTTTCAACCATATATGTTTTAGTTTGTACAGACAATAACTGTCCAATATCAAATTAAATTTACAGGACAAACATTGTTCTATCATTGGTATTTTTGTACTATACAGCAGCATAAACGGGTAGCTGGAAGGTAGTATATATAGTGATATGTTTTACATCATCTGAAAATGTTCTTCCAGCACAATACTGAATAAATTAGTTGCTGTAAACTAAGAGATTCAAAAAGATTGCATATTTATTATGCCGTACCTATTAGTATTTGTACCACTATACTTGAGGTTACCCATTTACTTATTTATTCAGCATTTATTAAATCAGTGCTGTATATTGTACAATGGCAGCCTCAGGGATCTAATATGAAATATGTAACAAATTTCTTCAAAACAACCTTTTCTTTTCACATTAAATGTTTAGAACTATCTTCATCCAAATTTTGATTTCTTAGAAAAGATGTAAAGCTTTATAAAAAGCTGTCTACGTATTGCATTATTAATTTACGAGACCAAACAAAAGCTATATGGCGAGACAGTATCGTGGTCTGTAAGAGTGGTCGTATTTTTAATTTGTGTACGTTTAGCAGCAACAAGTAACTGTACCAACTTGAACTTCTCCTCCAGAATCAAAAACAGGCCTGTGCTTTTAAACCTCGTAGCAACAGTTTTTCCTGTCACTAGACACCAAGTAAACTGATTGGTACCATGTTTCCAGAAAAAAAAAGAAAAATAAAAAGTCTTCATATTTTAGTGACATGTACATTTTAATACTACTCAAAAATAGATTTGGGTACACATCACTGAACAATCCAAGTTGACAGTGTCTAATTTGTTATACAAACTGTACTAGCAATTTAAAGGTTGTATGTTAGAGGTGAGGCAGCCTGACAAATCAGTTGTACAATATACAAGGTAGAGGATTACCAGCTGTGTGGTGCAGTACAGCATGAGGATTTGTGTACCACTTCTAAACCCTTGATCAGTCGTCAGTGCCTTTTATTATACATCGCATGTACCAACGACTAGTGTCGTGCTCTTTGAAGTTCATAGCAGTGTTAAAAACCTAAACTCATTTCAACAAAAAAAAATAATAATAATAATCCAGTACAAGAGTGAAGCACTTAAATCGTAGAAAAATCAGGGCTTATTTTAAAAGTGTCAAATAGTCATTGTTCACATTTCTGTAAGTGGGATAAAGACAATTGATGAGCCAACATTTTACTTTTTTCCCCCATTATGCCAGGAAGAAAGAACAAAAATAGCCCCAAATTAAAAACGGGACTTAGGTTGCAAGTAAGATCAGTTAGGGTGGTTTCCCTTTAAAAAGCTACAGCTGACAAGTGTAATGCAGGAGTCACAGACACTGGATACGACTCTGCAGTTCTCCATTCGAATGCATGAACAAAAACCTCATTTTACACAATTCATATTTATAAACAAGTATCTTGAGGGTAAGAACAAAAACAATCTACAAGACAACCAGCCCATTAATCCTACTTTGTACATACCAAAATTCTGAGCAAAAAATAATTCAGTTTAAGCTCTGACAGACATTTGATTTAAAATACTCTAGCCTATGATCAAGAAATACCTCTTGTACCATAAAAGCAAAACCTTTAAAAAAAAAAAAAATTACGAAAAAAAGGCAGAAGAGGTCTCTCCTCCTCAGACCCGTTCAGTCCCACGGGTTCACCCCTCAAGCTAATGTGCACCTCTCCCTCCCTCCTTCCACCCCGCCACCTGACAGAAATCCTGAACTGCCAAAATATTTCTAAACAATACATGTTTTAAGCTAACCACTTGTTAATGTACCAGAGAAGCAAAACCCATGTTAAACAGACAATCAGAAACCAGCTTTGACTTCTCAGAATATAAATTAAAAAAAAAAAATTAACGGGAGAGGCAGGAGGGAGAAAGGGGCATACAGGGATCTCCTATTAGCATTCACACTGCCTCCCAAATAGATACGACATGAAAGACCAAATTCCATCACCAAAGCACAGCTATGAAAAAAATCTCAATTCAAATTAATTCGACTGTAGAGAGCTGATGTCTATGGAAAAAAAAAAAAAAAAATCAATTAAAAGGATGTGTGTCTATGTCCGTGCTGGTGGAAATGAAAGTAGCCGGCTGGAGCTGAGCTTTGCTTCCAAAAGCACCACACAGTTTCTGGAGTTACCAGCAGAAAAGTCTTCTCTTCCAACAATGGTTTCCATGGCAATGCAGTCAGTCTGGAAAGGAAGGAGAGAAAAAAAAAAAAAGTCAGTGACATTTTAAATGCAAGTTATACTGGAAAAAAAATGTTTTCCAGCGAGGAGAATACATGGAGCTTATCCATCGCAGGAGCGACAGCTGCTGAAGGCAGACCGCGGGTCCCTCAGAGGGAGGGGGCCCACCGGGGAGCCCTGGCCCCGAGGAAGAGCCAGGGAGGCTGGAGCGAGGCCGAAGAGCCGTCGTGCTCCCCGGTGACACGTGTCCGCCGGACAGGAGCCGGGGTGGCCGCCGGCCCACGCGCGGTGGGAAGGAGCACAGCTCGCAGCTACCTGTCGCCTGCTTCACTATCGATATCTCATTGGAGATGTGGAGCCTCCCAACGCGCCGGGCGATGCGCGGAGCGGAGGCCGTTACTCGGCGCAGGCCGGACGCGGAGCAGTTCTGTTCACCCAGGTGTAACCAAGGCTGCAGCCAACGCTCCCGCTCACGGCAGGGGCAGAACCGCAACATAAACACTCCTGCAACTCCAGCTCCCAGCAAGGAGTGGCAAGTCACGACAGCTGCGTGCCCTGTCCTCAACTTTTCAGGGAAAAGCTTGATTTCGTTCTAACAAGAAACACCTCAGAGTATAGTTCTCCCTTCCTGAAGCAAGTCTCACTGAGAGGCAACGCACAGCGCGGAAGCTACGGCACAGCCCCTGCACCGCTGCCAGCAAACACCAGCGGCTTCAGACTGCCTGGAAAAGGCAAAATACAAGGTGTTCAGTGAAAACGAGGAGGGGGGGCAAACATAATCTTGTATTACAGGAGGATACAGTCAGGTGACAAGGCAGAAATGGAAATCTGAGAGAGGATGACCTCCGAGCCGGCGGCCAGCTCCGCAATTAACCACGCACGTGCCAAGGTGAGTGACCCAAAAGGTTCCCGACACGGAAAAAACTGGCGAAGGGGACATGAACACAAATTGAGGGACATAAAAAATTCACTTTTTAGCTTGCTACAGAACCCAACACTCCCAGCAGAGCCAGCGTGAGCACTGGTTTCAGCCTGGAGGGTCCTACCAGCCCCGTCACTGGGTTACGCTGTCTCCCCATCCGGACAGGCTGTCCTCTCCCACTGGTTTGGTCCTCTCAGCCAGGACTGAGGGCACTGTCCCCTACCAGTCAGGTGGCTTTGGTCACCTCCTCTTCAAGGTCTGAGGCACCTGTCTGCAGGACCTGCTTCCTGGCATTACAGGGAAGAAGGAAGCAGCAGGCTGCTCTCATTGAGAAACAACAGCTACCAAAAGAGATCGAGTCTTCAGAACACATCAAATACAGAAACATCATCTACTTTCGCCCTTGAAGCCGCACAGCACAAGCCCTCACTGCCATCGAGAAGAGCTGCAGGCTGGGGAACGCTTCATTACCAGCCCAGCGGGGCCCGCTGGAGCGAAAGAAGAGGTTTCAGAGCTTAATCCTGCCCATGCTCTTCTGCAGGGGTCACAAGGAAATCAGTTAAATCTCCTCGCTAAAGAAAGCACAGGGCTTCACTGCCTCCGCCACAGGAATATGCTAAAGAAAATGTGACCATCTAAAGAACAAGCAAGCATTATGTATAATAATGCAAACCTGTATGTTTACTTACATAACCGATCATAAAGTATGCACACACAAACTCCACCCTGAGTTAAAGAAGTTCTGATTTCCGTCCAGCTAAAAATACTGTCACTTCAAAAGTAAAAAAGCAAGAAGGCCAAAAGAGCAAAGCTCAGAAGAGCTGCACCGAGCAGCCCTGCCCCTGCCGCTGGGACAGCCCCAGCTCTCGGCCAGGGCTGCCCACTGCTCCAGAGACAGAGAAGAAGGATCACAGCAGGGCTGGAAGCAGTCAGAAGTAGAGGGGTCCTTCAACTTCAGGGGAAACTCCCTTTTACCCCTACACAACCCACACCAAGGTCTAGCTTGCTGAGTTTCATTTTTCAAATACACAGTGATTTCAAAAACACAGTAACTTGGTTTTCCACAATTCAAGGAGCAGACAGCCAAAATGCACCCGCAACTCCAGAGTCTCCATTTGTATTATTTCACAGACATCACACGATCACTACAAAAAGCTATTGCTCGTTACACACAGAGCGTGATGTGGTTAGCAATGGCTTTGTTTTCACAAAAGCCCAGTGATGCTATTATTTTTTAAATAGTTCTCCTCTTTAGAAAAATATTATTTTGTTGTAGGACCAAAGGATGAAAATATGCACCACAGCTCGCAATGAATCACACCTCAACGATGCATGCAAGTCAAACATTAAACCAGTTCAAGCTTCTATATTAAACTTATATTCAGTAAAAATTAACATTTACCAGCATCCCCCCACCCTTTCCTTGCTGCGGACCCATAAGCTTACATAAAAGGAACTTCAAAAACTGTCTCTGCTTTTGTCAGGACATTTTTCCTCCACGCCTAACACACAGGGCACACCTGAAAGCTGCCTGACAAGTTATTCTAATCTCTCCAAGCACATCCCCAAAATATTCTGAAAAGCAAAGGCCCAGCTGTTTGAATCAGAAAATCCCATGTGGCAGAACTCAGTATTTATACATAAAACTTTTTAAAAACTTCCAGAAACTTATGCCAAATTACATTTAAGATACTTGGAGGGGAAGGGGAAGAGGAAGAGCTTGAGAGCATAAAACCCTGCTGAACTCCTAAGTTTGATTCTTTGAACAAGCCTGGCACAACTCAGAAGGCAGCATGATAACCAATTCCAAAGCAGGCTCAGCAGATAGCCCTCATCAGAGCCCAGACGAACACAGATTCATTTATAAGAAACCAGAAGAAAGTACCCTCAGCTAAGCTTCACTACAGCTTAGAAATTCCCTGGATGTCCTGGCTCAAATGCAGTTTTACACCCACATAAAGGCAAGCTCAGGACCTCCCTGCAGCGTCCCCCGTTCCCGAAACTCTGTGCTTGTTAAACAAGATCTCATTAATTTGTCCCCCCTCTCTCCCCTTCATTACAAGCTATACTTCAGCATGTTTCCTCTTCATTTTTAAGCTAAAACAGAATTGTGGGAACTGTAAATAAACATAAGGGAGTTTCACGTACACATTACCTACAAGCTGGTAACAGTCTCATAAAGCCTTGAGCCTTTCAGACATGGAGTTTCTGGTTGTCACCATTTCTCTAATCCCCTTGTTAAAGCTGAAAATTTCAATATTGCAGTCGGAGCAGTACAGCTGGCTGGTGCCCTGAGTCATCAGCTTTTTTGGGATAAAAGCATCAAGCATTTATATATAGAGAGAGATACAGATCTAAATCAATAGATATATATGTATGTGAAGACATACATCCGTGTCAGATAGAAAAGGCAAAAAAGCAACTTGTGAAACTTGACCACATAAAAAAAAAATTCCCTCTGAAATGTAAGACAAGGCTGAGGTCTTGTGAGATCCCTCCCACACAGTGTCTGCAGTCCCCACCACTCGTGAGGGTGGCATGCAGGGGTCCATTCCTCACTACAGTGCGACCACAGCCAGCAACGGCCACTGGTCACCCACCACCAACCTCCACGCTCAAGAGAAATCCCCTGTCACAGCCAGTGGACCTGTGCCCAGGGGCGAGCGGGGTGTGCAGCACAGCCAGGGATGGTTTCTGCAGTCGCAAGCCCTCATCTTGAACCGTGGAGCCATAGGAATTCCAGCTGATGTAGCTTCCCCCATTACATCCTCCCGGGAAGATCTGTGCTGAACCACCAGCCTAACTGCGTTTCACATTTTGGTGCTACAGCTGCCCGCAGGGAGCGAGCAGGAACCTTGGTGTCAACAGAGCACTAGTTCTGCTCTGCTGAGACCCCCCTGCAGTGCTGCGTTTGGCTCTGGGGCCTCCAGCATAGGAAGGACACGGACCTGTTGGAGGGAGTCCAGAGGAGGGGC
>JAVJGI010000037.1:4554771-4571084 GCA_035590275.1 Ibycter americanus | reverse complement strand
CCCTGCCCATGGCAGGGGGCTGGAACTAGATGGTCTGTAAGGTCCCTTCCAACCCAAACCAGTCTATGATTCTATGAAGTAACATGCATTTATTTAGCAAAGTTGCAAGAGTGCCCATGCATTAAGCTCCTTGGTGGCTCATCTCCCACACCTGATCTTCTTCTATCTTTGGTAGCCAGTAGGTGAAGGTAAACTAATGGAGGACATGAACTGCTCAAAGAAAACAATACAGCTTCTGTGAAGCTGGATGATCTTATTATTTCAGTCTTCATAATATAAGATTCATCAGCCAACAGTTTTCTGTGTTAATAGTAGAAACACAATTGCTGATCAACAATAAAAACCAGATTAGCATTTCATTACAGATAGCATATAAATGTATCTGACTCAACACTGACTGAACAGTAAAGGAAGCTGTCAGAGAAATGGATGAAACAACTAACAGGGAAACAAATTACGAGGTGCGAGCTAGCTGGGAAGAGAGGAACAAGCTCACTAAGTAGCCCATCAGTCCCTTGGAGTTCTCAAAACATGCATGCCACTAAATAGAATTCAGTGGCCAGATCAGACATGGCAAGATTGAAGATAACTTTCACTTGCAGTGTAAACACATGGCTGTTCCTGGATTGTCATCAGCTCTTCCAAGAAAATCTTGCTCAGTCTACAACAACAAACAAACAAACAAACAACAACAACAAAAAAAAACAACCCAGAAAAAACCACCACCCTGGGAACTGGTCATTACAAGAAGTCAAGCAGCAAAAACCTGAACCCAAAAATCCCTCAGCACTTTTGTAGCAGCCTAGAAATAAACTGTTCTAAGTGGGTTTCATAGCCCCCTACATGGGCTTTTCTGCTTTTTCAAACTTCAGCTCCATTAACAGATTCTACACAAAAGCTTCAGCCTTTATTCAAGATTGAGCTCTGCTGCTTCAGAATATTGAGAACAATACAAATTCAACTTCCTATGAGCATTTAATATGGAAAACAAGTCCAGAAGGTGTCCAAACATTTTCACAGATCACCTCTCAAAATACATAAGCAAAGTTCAGAAAATTAAGAGTGTTTTCTTCACTACACAATTCTATTTAAATTCATCAGTTTAAGAGGGGATTTGATTACAAAACTACACACAGCTGTCCAAATCTTTCTGAGGAACAAACAATGAGAGGAAAAGGATCACAAGGGCAGAAGAGAAACCAAGAGGGCAAATATTTAAAATGGGATGGCAGTATGCCATTGCTCAAAAATGTTTTGTTGAAAATCAAGGAACACACGGAGAAAGTGCTCTGCAAGTGTTCTATGCAAAAATAATCTATAGTTTTATAAAAATTAGGGTCAGAGGATTAGAATAGTCTTAATTCATTAGATTGCAAACCCAGAGTGTTCCATTTAAAAATGTATCAGATGAGAATATATCCAATTTACACTTCATTTCCTGCATCTGAATTATTAAGGTCATGCGAGTCAAGTCACTCTGAAACAAACCAAGAGGTTTTAAGAACATAGCAGACATATCGTAATTCTCTCAAAGAAATCCATCCTAAATAATATCTGTTTTTACAGGAAAGGCTTTTACTGACATAATTCTGCAACCGATTCCTAAAAGGATAAAAGCTTTGCTTACAGAAGATATTACTTTAAGATAATTAAATGATTAAAATCTCCATGTCAAAGACTTAGACAGCTTAATGCTTTCTGGAGAACACTACTGAAGTTCTCCATTTCCTGAACTTCAGGTTAGGGGGAAATCAGAATTAATCTGATTTACACAGATCAAAAGCAGCAGAACAGCCCCTGACTCTCTTGCGCGCATGGCCACACAATATTCCTGTTGTTCAGGAAAGCACCAAATCCCAGCACAACCTCGGGACACAACGTGCACATCCAAAAGCGCTTTGTTCGTGCCACCGGGCTGGGGCAGGAGGACTGCCGTGTACCACGCTTCAAGCCTTCCACATGGCATGCGGGTCAGGGGGAGTGAGCTAATTTACCCAAATACATTCTTCACAAATTAGGGAGAATTTTTTTTTTTGCCCCAAATCTTACCAGATACAGTTACTATCCCGAGTCACTGTCCTATTTCTTCGAGTTCTTATTTTAATGGCATAGCTTTAGACCTTGCTAGAGGCAAGTGGTGTTATTTGAGAAAAGCAGGATCCCTTCTTAATTTGCACACGCAGACACCAAGTCTACAAATACAAATCAGAAAAACTACCACATCGTTTGCTGTGGCCATTGCATATGCAGTTACCGTACCTGGGTGACCCAGACAGGGTCCTGACACAGAAAGATCCTTACCTGGGAAATGTGCTAAACTACATGCTTACCATTAAGCACATATTCCACGTTTTCTTCATTCAACAACAAACTAATGATGCTCTAACTGAGCTAATGAATGTATTTTGTACCTACAATTTTACTGACTTTCCACAAGCAAAAAAAAGCAAGATTTGTTTTAAGAAAAACCTGTTACATGACCCACTTTTCATTGGGTAAACTATTTAAACACAGCAACTGGTAACAACACCTCCCACTAAATTAGATTCCTCCTCAAGCCATGTTTCTAAAATTTAGAAGACAAAGTTACTCTTACAAATAATTTTTATTCACAATTGTTCATTCAAAACATGGTTCTGCTATTCTTAGTGCTTGGCGATTTCATGAGCTAAAAACCTCTCCCATGCTTTAAGATCAGTTTTATCACTTTGCAGAAACGCCTTATCTTTTGCAACAGTGGCTTCTTCTTGTTTTAAACAGCAGTGTTGTTTCTAGGAAGGCCTTATGCCCACTCCCTAATTTCATCTCTTACTGATACTATTCCTAGAATTAGGAAACTTGCACGCAGTTTGGCAGGGGCTTAACACCAACTCAAATTGCACTGGACAGCTTGGCAAGAAGTTGTTGGGGGTTTTGGGGGTTGTTTTGTTTTGTTTTTTAATAAACTTCTATTACAGTATAGCAAGACGATACTAAAAATTAACTTCACTTAAACACACATAGAAGTTCAAAATTTCAGATTTTCATGTTGCAGAAGAACGAAAAAGGTTCTTTTTCAAAAGCACTGTTATGGCAAGTGACTGACCTCCTAAACTGCAGAAAACATAGGTAAATTTTAGCCAAAGAAAAAAAAAATCTTGTGTGGCTTCTGACAATACCACCTGCTACAGTTCGCTCTGCTCTCATGACAAAGGTTAGGAGCCCTGAAGTGCCAATAGGGAGGAATAAATTTCCTGCAAACTGGATGTTAAGAACTGTTAGGAAACCAACAGGAAAGGAAACAGCCAGGTCAAATACCAGTGCTGAACAGCGCACACAGCTCCAGTTCCCTCATTCAAAAAGGACTTGGAATAGCTGGAAGAGTTTCAGAGTAGTGCAGAAAAACTCATGAAAGGTGTGAAACAGCTTCCTGGTGAGGAACAGACAGGTAACAAGAACCTTTCAGCCTGCAGAGAAGTATTAGGACGTATCATGAAATTAATAATACTATTATACTGCAGGTCCCCACTGAGCGCGGTGCAGGAAGCTGCTGACAGCACGCTGGCAAAGTGTATGGCAGAGGAGGATACAGCATCTACACAATCCTAAATAGCATGGAGAGAAAAGATAGGGTTCGTTATCTCTCCCAATACACAAAAACTAGGGGCTACCCGACCAAGCTGGTAGGCAGCAGGGTCCAAAATAGCCAGAGAGGTCTGCATGCAGCGTGTACCGACTCCAACCGCAGGCTGCTGTGGGTACAAGGAGTTTACACAGGATCAAAGGGAGACTGGAAAAGTACTTGGATTAAAGATCCATAAAGGATTATAAAACAGACAAATTACATCAGGCTCAGGAAATCCCCCAAGCTGAAAGAAAAAAGAAGAAAAAAAAAAAAGGCAGAGGCTGGGTGTATGTTTGTGGGAATGTATTATATACGCCTGCTCTGCTCTTCCTCTGCTGGGTGGTGTCTGCTTGCAGGCACAGGCCTTGCGTTTGAGTGAGCCAAACTATTCTTATGAACACAACTAAGAGACACTGTCACTCATGACTAATGAAGCAGCTCCCCACCTTCCAAGTCACCTTTTCTTTATACTTTCTTTCTGCAAAGTTTCACCTAATTCATCCCTTTGCTCCTCCCAAGCACTTTAGCCATCACTGTTTGGAAGCACTGGGCACTACCTTTTCCTTTCACCTCTACTGCCATAAATGACTGTCAAAGGCAGAAAGTTACTACGTGGCCACATCCCCAGATAGTTACACCCTCCTCAGCCATACCTTTTGCCCATGCGTGCCTGCACAAAAAAAAAAAAATAAATAAATCTTTGCTATCAGCCACCATCTGCTACCACGCACAGCAGTGGCACGCATCAATTTTCTACATTTTCTAATTATCACATTATTGAGCCTGCATTAACATCAGGACATCCAAAACTCTGGCTCATGCAGGGGAGGAAGAAGAAAAGATCAGATTGCATTGCATGGGTGAACCAAGGTCTTCTCAAATCACAGCACACGCACAAGAGCCAAGGATAGGGCCTTCAGCTTCCAGGAGGAGCTCGGGAGCACACAAGGACAGAGTTAAACTGTGTCTACACACAGACAAGTTTTAATCAACAGCATGCAGCTCTCCTTCAGTGTTTACCTTGTGGAACATGTCAACATTAATATTTCAATCGCTTACACCCTCAACAGTGAACCAAGCCTCACTGCTGCCACCACTTCCAGGCTCGCCCGCAACCACTAGTGTCTGCTCAACCTGATCTACCGACACAGAAATAACATAACTTTCTCCGGTCAAAGCTCTCATTTTGCACTCCAGCTTCCGCAGGCCACTCTCAAGCAGCTGAAAGCACCCCAGCGGGGGCCACCCAGACCTCCCTGCTAGAGCTGGACTCCAAATGCTCGGACACACTGGTTACACATCCTAAAGGTGAATATATCTCCCAAGCCACACTGCTGCCTCCTCCCCAACACTAGAAGATTGCCTGAAACCACCTAAAAAAACCCCTGCAAAACCAAGAAGGAACCAGCAGTAATGCCAAGGCAACTCCATCACCCTGGCTGCTTCTGGAGCAAAGTCTCACAAAGGACAGAGGTTGCAGAGCCCTGCAACATTAACTGCCCAGGGATGCTGCACAGGATGATCCTGTGCTCCGGTACGCATTCCTGCACCCCTGCTTGCACTAAATCTATTGGCCACATGGCTGCAGGAAAACTAACTTACAGAAAGAAAAAAGAAAAAAAGAGGAAAAAAATCATCACATTCCACATCTAAAAGGGAGAAGGAAACATTGGGACATGCTCCTAACTCGGAGATACATGTTGGCCCACATTCCTCTTACCAAGATTAATATCCTGGCCAGTGTTCTGACATTTACCTCATCCTTTTCAAGTCATTTAAACCATTACAACCACTGTATTTATAGCTCGCTACCTTCCATCACTCCCTGCCCTGTTCATACCCTTCCAAGTGCCTCTGCCAGCTTCCTCTCTTGCAACCGCTCTCAGGCAGCCTTTTATCTCTCTGCGAGGCTCTTATCTTCACCCTGCCAATGGCAGCAGCCTTGATCTTTATCTAACTCTCCACCCCAGCACATTAAGTTTCATCCATCTCTTTAGTTTCGTCTTTTAAATTGTAAGCTCCTTAGGACAGGGACCAACACATTTACATTTGCGGCATGGTACAGGGGACCTCCATCCTGCCTACCTGTTCAGGTTCTACAAGGAGATCACATCTGGAGCTACAAGCTTTCATTAACAGACTCACTGTTGTAATACTGTCTGAATGACCTCAAGATCAAATCTGTTCATTTTTTCAACTGATTTCTAACTGATTTCCAGTTCACCACAACCTGCAACTTAAAAACATCTTGTTCTAAAAACAACCAAACAAAAAATTCACCCACCCCACCCCCAAAAAACACCAGAGTGAATTAATAATGATGGCAAATATCTCTCAAAGTATCTCACATAACAAAAAACAAATATTCTGGCAGTTTGAACTTAACAGTGGATGTTACTACTGAAAACCCAAACAGCTTACAGATTTTTCTAACAGACTAACTTAAAATACAAAAAAAAAAAAAAATCCATACAGCAAACAGGATCTTTTTGGCCCCTTAACCTATATTGGTTTACACTTAAGAAACTTTATTGTTTTAGACTTAGAGGAGTCAAAGCGTGTTCCTTCATCTGTCCTGACGGAAGTTTTACCTGCACCCAACTTGTGCTGAAGAATGCCCTCAGCCAACCCACCTGCAGGCAGGCTCTGGTCACCTAGACCAGGGAAGCAAAGGTGCCCAGGTGTGAGGAGCAGCCTTTCTGTGCCATTTGCTGGTTCATCTCGGCCATTTTAGCTCAACTGTCGAGAAGGTGCCACGAAAGTCACAGAAATGCCAAGGCCTGTCAATAGCTTAAACAGGGATTTTATGCACATAAGGTATCACATGGCTCACATTAATGGCTTTTCTTGGTCTAGGATGCAAGAGGTTCTCATTTATCTAATGATGCATCTGCTTTGCTGTCACTAAGAACTCTCCAAACTCCTAGTAGCGTAAGAGATCTGTGTGAAAAAAGCACTAGTTCCCAAAAAACAATCCAGGCTCAGGCTGAACAGCATCAAAAAAAATTATACTGCAAATTCAGCTGTTCAGCAAGAGCCATAAACAATAAAGCAAGGTGGCTTGGCATGAGCATGGGAACAGAACCGCACTATTCCCTCTGGAAGGAAGGTATCATTCATTAGTGCCTCAATAAATTTAGAAGCAAATTTTACTAGGTTTCTTGTGCACCTTTTGATATTATTTCCCACGATTTTCAGAAAAAGAAAAATACAGTTTGATACCCTCAGTCATTTCACAAAATCCTGTTCTACCAAAAGGGAAGCTTTTCTCCAAGTAAATGATGTATTTATAAGCCTTTCATGTCCTAGCAAAAAGCAAACACTAGTCTTACCTATTTTATGCCCTAAATAATAATCCGATATTTATATAAGTTCATAATATACATATGCTATGCAGTGAACACAAGCGCTATTCACCTTTTAGTAGTAATTTAAAAGTTTTCAATTTTGTTGAGTCCCATTAAATTTTATCGTCACCTTGGAATTACAGGCAAATTTTAACTATATTGATTTCAATATAAGCCATCTCTTTCAAAACACCTGTCTTCTCAGAAGACTAAAAATTAGACCTTACACTTAACTCACATATCACTGGCACACACCACATGTATACACACACCCGCAGCCTGAATTGTTAGCATCCAATCCTGCAGCTAAACTAACAGAAAAACAATGTTTTGAAATCAGCAAACTGCCGCTTAAGATACAGCTCATGACTTAACCAGGGCAGAAAATTCTTGCTAACAGTCTGCTACACTGCTGCTCTTGGGGTAATGCTACACCTGAAGCAAAATCTCCACAAATCCAAACACTTGTATGTTCAAGATCATTTAGATAAGACACTCAGCAACACCTCTGAAATGCCTTTGATGAGTCAGGCTACTTTACCTTTGTCTTCCCACTGCCCTCAAGTATGTCACAAATCCCTACTGATGAAGGTTCTCTACTAAATTGTAACCCTCCCTAAGCTGGGTGACCTTTACAGAGATGCAGAGCTTGATTAAAACTAGAACATACTTCTTCCTTTTCCCCTAGTCATTGCTTCAGCCTGTGAGACAACACTGCAACTTGATCAACGGATCGTTGTTAATATGCAGAGGCTAAACGTGGAAAAAGTCAAAACAACAAATTTGCAGGGTGGGCCACAGGACAGCTCTCCAGCCAAGCCATTACATACCACTTAAGGCTGAGTCATAAGATAATGCTACATTTTCAGGACAAAACAGCAGTAATACAACCCCAGGCTCCAGAAAGCTTGACACATTCTCACCTGCCTTTCAGCTTTAGCACTCCGTTTTCCTTTGAGTTGAAGAATGACACATTTGATCACAACAGTACTTAAAATAAAATTGTAGAGTTTGTTTCCTGCTTCGGATGGGAAAAACAAACTTGTTAGCGCAATCAACATACTGAACACCATTCAGCATGTTTTTGGGAGCACCACAGATCCACAAATAGAGCACACAAACACCAAGGTACCACACAGTACTATAAGCTCTTTGTAGTACCATCCAAAACCTCAAGGCATAAACCCTGCCCCCAGCAATCAATATGAAGAAACCTTGCTAAAGATCCTTTCATAAAAAAAAGCAGCATATGCAGAGAAAAAACTCAAAACCCAAATTCTACCTCCTGCTAACATGCCGCTGGACATACAAAAAACCCCAAAGAAATAGCTAGTGACAAACCTCCCCAGTAACCCTGGGCTGGAATACAGCTGCTGGGGAGACTGACTATGCGACTCCAACCTGCCACCCCAAGCCACAGGGGGAACAAGGGGCCCTCAGACATCAAGGGAGAAGGGGAAAATGTGAAGTTTTAGAGGGAAAACTAAAAGGGTAGTAAGACTTTTGGTGAAATCTTAAATGCATTAAAAAACAAAACCATCACACACACACAAAAAGCTGCTTGGATCAGCGCCGGATTACTCCCAGAACTCCACAGGTCCTGCAGCGGTGCTTTAACCTGCAAGACAGCTACAAGGAGAAAATTTTAGACTTCCAAAGACAACACACGTCACCATCAGCTGCAACTATGGATTTAAAGTCTGGAAAGCTGATTTCCAAAAGTATTTCAACACTGACTACAAGTTCTCTCTCAATGGCAGGGAAACATTCTTGTCTCAGATTTTCTCACCCAAGCAGAAGTAAAACCCAACTGATTCTTGGTCAAATATGTCATAATTAGCTCACTCCCACGCTGCACAGCAAAAATCTGTTCTGCCTTCAGCAGCTTATATACTGCTTGAGAAAGTTACCCTGGGTGGTTTTAAGCATAGCTGTAAGTCACTCAAGACTGTTCAAGTGGTATCTGTTACAGTAAGATTAAAATGCTTTGGGTTTGTTGGGGGTTGGGTTGGTTTTTTTTTTTTGTTAAGCATTATTATCCCAGCATTACTTCCAAGATGCAGGACACACAGCAGCATTCGGATGTGCTTCAGTAGGGTTCTTCAAGTTATTTTTAAATGGGCCCGTGCCTCAAGTATTCTGCCGATACAAAAGAGCCTCAGTTTGAAGTAAACTTTTAAAAACCACTAGCCTGAAACCTAGAAGGGGCAGTTATTTGCCTGGTATCCTGTAAACTGTAATTTACTATATTAGTAATAGCTAAAACGTCCAGCTTCTGAATTTCTGAAAGTGTATATTGTTCATTATATTCTTCAAGATTTCGCATTTGAAATATGTAAGTTACCATAAAGAACCCGGACCATTTGGAACACGAGTTTTACTTCACAGCTGTACTTGTTCTCCTTCCTCTCAGCTCCCCAAAGGGTACACAGCACTCTCGCCCAGTATAGTACAGGAGGAGATTGAAAAGGTGAGGAACATTTAAATTATAATCCTGCACTTTAGACAACTTCTGAAATAGTATCTTAGCATAGTGTTAGAATAGCAGGTTAGAGATAAGATTAAGAACTGGGTGTAAAATAGGTGGGTTGATAATAAGCTGAACATTACATTTACTCTGAACAGCCTGTTTTGGTTTTGGAGTCCAGGGTATCTTTGCAGATTTAATATTTCTAATTAAGACTGAAGAAACTTGTATTATACAGGACCCATTATGCAGTTTATTACCGCCCCGCTCTCATTATCCTCCTCAGTTTCTACAAGGTCCAATAACAAGGTATACATTAGCTAAGCCCTGTTTGAAGTAGCTTTAGTGTTCTGTACTCCTAGCACAAAATTTCATGACTCAGATTCATGTAATCAAAACTGCAAACCGCTTGCTTCAATATTGTGTAACAATTCTGTGATGAAACTGTTTTGCTAATGACCTCCTTAAGCTTCAAGCATTAAAAATCAGAACCTTATAATCTTTTTATCATTATCATTATCAACATAAAACCTGAGCTCAATTTTGCCTAAACCTAAAATGAAAGTTTACTAACAAGTCAGGCCTATTTACCATTTCAAGTGAGTGCCCTCCCCCTCCTCCATCCATGTCATGAATGGAGAAGGGAAAAAAAAAAAAGAAAAAAAAAGTTTGATTCACATCAGTGAACCTGACCCAGAAGTAGTTTGGGAATTA
The DNA here is from genome assembly GCA_035590275.1 of Ibycter americanus. Taxonomy (NCBI): domain Eukaryota; kingdom Metazoa; phylum Chordata; class Aves; order Falconiformes; family Falconidae; genus Ibycter; species Ibycter americanus. The sequence continues at coordinate 4,560,952 of JAVJGI010000037.1, read as the reverse complement.
CAATGAGGGGGCAGTGATGCATTGGAAATCACTCCACCACCCTCAGCAGTTAGGAGAATGCAGCTGAGTCACAGAACACAATATTCCACTTAAGCAAACAAAAACAAAGCAAAACAGCAAACAATCCGAAGCTGGGAAGTGTTTTCCTTCCAGTAAAACTGCAGTTTAGGGAGAAGAGAGCAAAGTTCTCTACCTGATAGAATTTAGCACATGTGGGATAGCTCCTTTCTAGGAAGTAAAGGGTAAAAAAGTATCTGCTAAATATTTTCCTTAAGAATGGATTTAACCGCACAGCATTTTGCAGGCATAGACCAAAAGCGCAGGGTATATAAGGAAAGAAAAGACAGCACTGAGTTCTGTTAGAAGTCTCCAAAAGTATTAAAAATATCAATTACACACAGGCACACTACACCTCTTCAGGACACAAGAGGTTTAAGAGTGAAGCTTCATTTTCACTATTCAAAATGAAATGTGAAAGTGTTTTTCTAGATTACAGAAAAAACTTTTAAATATTAAAATAGCAGCTTTATTGCAGTAGAAACTGATACATTGTTTAAAGAATACAGACTTCTAAAATTATGCTTCCTATAGCTCAGAGACACAACTTACTATGTGAACGGAAACTGCTATCTTTATAATCAAGAATTTTAAGTCATTACCAAGGAACAGATAGACACCACCAATTTACAACACTGTATTCAAGTTTGGCAACCTACTTTTTGCCTGGACTATTCCAAAATCTGTTCACCCCTCCACGAGCCACCTACAAGTGAACAATGTCCACACCCCACCTGCCCTCCTACGACATACCAGAAATATTTTATGCCGTCTTTTTAGAAAACTGTTAGGCCTTGTTTTGGAGCAGTGTTTTATAATTTTGTTTTTCTTTTTAGGACTAAAAAGAAACCACCGACCTAAGCTCTTACTATTCTCATGCTTCATTTCCTGCCAAAGCCCATGTTTTTCTGCACAGAGTTTCTTTCACTTCATTTTAACACACGTTTCATTTCCAGAAAACTTCAGTTCACAGCATAAACCAGCAGCTGGAAGTCTCTTGCCCCTCTGCCACTTGTAACAGACAAGGGAAAAACCCCCAAGCACAGGGCTGCAGATACTTTGCTGTGGCAGGAGTAAGCAGAATGTTTAACATAAATACCATTTCTACACACATTGTCTCCCGAAAAAATATTTTTAAACGTAATATTTACAGTATGGCTGAAAGGAAATAATCTCTGCTGGGTTTTTTTCCTCTCCATTTTGTAAGAAGTTTTCCTTTAGAACATGGATTTTAGTCATATGAGGAGAATAAAAATCAAGTAGGAATTCTGCTGTCTTTGGGGGTGCTCTTTTAAAAAAATATATATATCAAAACCAGAAACACAGATCAGCTACAGACATCAGTGTGCCTTTGACTTAGCAGACAAATCTTTGAAGTGCTGAAAGACTAACTTTGGAAGAAAGCACTTTCTTGGACTGGCAACTTTCAACGTCTTCTAAATTTGATTCCAACCAACAAAACAAAGCAGAGGAAAAAAACCACTGAGGCAAACCACACATTTCTGAGCAGCCCCAAGCAGTGCTGCCAGACTTCAAATGGCATGCGAGCTGAGTCAGGCTTATACCTTCCACTATTAAAGGCTACACAATTTTAAGCTCCTTCAATACCTTCTGCCTTTAGATACTTAGTTTTAAAGTGAAACTAGGGAAAAAAAAAAAATCATTTCAGTGTTTAAGATTGGAATTAAAAATAGAAAAGACTGCAGTAGCCTGCCCCTTTACTGCTTCCTCTGTTGACAGAGAAATAAGAAAAGTATCAATGTCCAACAGCAATTAAATATTTCCTCTTAGTAACAATCAATTATTGACTACACCTGCATTTGCAAGACAGGAAAACATTTCCAACACCCAGAATTTTCTATCCGGCTGGGTGAATTACTGTAAGGAGTTCAGTCGGTCACTGACACCAAAACAAGGATTACACTTCCAAAGTTCCAGTGCAATGCAGCGCTTGCACAAACACTGCTGCTCAGCCAGTGGACATGCATAATACCACTAACAGCTAATTACTACTTACTGCTCCCACTGTGAGAGCTTATTGTATGAACAGGAGCGTCCCTCCTCTTCCCCATATTCTTCCTCCCCACCCCAACACCCTTATTTTTTACACACACCTCAAACTGCATTACCTTAAGCTGGGTCAAACCACTGATCTCTTGAAAGCTAGCAGCCTTCTCTCCAAAGTTTCAGACCTGGAAAATACCACTCAGAGCCTGCTCATCCTCTACCATAGGCCCTCCTCATCTGCCAGGCAGAAGGCAGGTCCCTCGGTGCAAGCTGCAGCTCAGCTGAGCCCTTGGATCCTACTCAGCAGCAAAAGCGGAGGGCATGGGCTGCAGGAGCCCCCCGCCACCCTGCTCAGCCACCCAGAGATGGCTTCTCCAGAGGATACAAGGCTACTGCGGAAAACAGAGCTCAAAAGGGAAAAAAGCACCCCCGAGTTCTGTTTACGTAAGATTCAGCTAAATAAATGTGGGCAGATTTCCACATTAAAACACACATGCATTTCACCTACATTTTTTAAAAGAAACTGATCTAAGCCCCAAAATTTGATGTCCAAACCCAATTCAACGATTTTCAGCTTTCCCTATCCATGACACAAAGTACAAAGTATCAAGTTCACAAACAAAAACAACAACAAAAAAAACCACCAAAAAAAAAAAAGTGAAGAGTCATCTAGTTACAGGAAGGGAAGAAGAGGAAAACAAGAAGGAAAAAAAAAAGATACTATAAGCTCAGGACAAGAATTCACAATATGAAATACAATTGTTGTTTATACTAGCAAAATTCTTTCATAAAAAACCAAGGCAGGTGACAGTTCACTAACACCTCTAACTGCCAAGAAGAGTCACACATCAATCCTTTAGGCCAAGGACCACGTCCCCTTTCGCCGCTGTTCAGCGGTTAGGATGCTGCACTACGACGAGACGGGTTGTGCTAGAATCATGCAGAAGATTATAAAAAACATTTACCACACCCCGAAGACCACATTTTAGTATTAAGTAGAGAGCCCGATTCCTACAGTTAAGCAAGCATGAAAGGAAAGTGCTTTTAAAGTTACAAACCTTTTCTCGCAGCGTTACACTTGAGACCATCGGATCTGCTGAAATCTATGCTTACGTAAGCTCCACTGTCCAAACCTGAAGTACCATTTTGGAGATGGCAAGTTGGTGCTGCAGTACTTGCCTCACAGCTTATAGGATCATCGCGTAAATTCAGAGCGATGTAGTTTAAGCCATTCTGAAATCCAGTTGAGGTATCCCTGGACATTTTGCTTTCCTGACCATCAGAAATGTTTTCATCCGGTTTTAACCAAACATTGTCAAATGAGGCAGAGCTGTGTCTTTTGCTACTGTCAGTAAAGAAAGAGGAGGAGGTCGTCACAGTCCCGGCAGAAGAGAACGTTTCGGAACTGTGTCTCCTCCTGCCTTGAGGATCGGCTCGGATCACTTTCGGTCCCATAGGAGGTTCAGAGCTAGGAACAGAGAAGCTACTGCTACCAGCGTATCGATCGACAATGCACAGTCTATTCACTATGGAAGAAGGGCTATCAATCTTTACACCATTGTCAGATTCGGGGGCAAATGGCCGAGGCGGTGTTGCTGCCATGTTGAACGTCATCTCTGTGTAGTCATCAGTCCTGCTGCTTGCGGTGCTAACACAAGCTGTACCAAACGAAAGCCTAGCGTAGTCAGGATTTGGTTGGTTTCTAGGAATACTGGAACTTGCATAAATTGAAATATCCGTCAGAGAGTTAGACAGTTCCTTCGCTACTTTCGGCGACTGTACATCCAAGTCAACGCTCATGTAATCAGAAAGCGGGGACTGTCTGTGGTCACTGCTTGAACCTAGAGATGATGGCGATCCTTCTGCAGATAAGGAATATGGCGTATTACTCGCCTTTTCATTAAAATCAATATTTATGTATTCACCGGGACTCGCTGGCTCGGGTGGAACGGTACGATCGTACATTCTCGGGATAGTATTGCTCCCTCTTGTACCTAGGGGGAGTCTCGTGGGTCTAGTAGCCCTGTTTTGCACAAGTCCTTCATCCGAACCTTTCACCGCCGACAGTTTAGAGATGCCGTTAGCCAGAGCCTCACTGTTGACCCCTTTTACATTTTCTGGTCCACCATACAAGAGTTTTCCAGGTGAAGACATCGGAACATATTCACTGTGGTCACCGTTTTGTCCCGACAATGTCTTAAAGCTTCGGGGCAAAGAAAAATACGAACTAAAACCTTTGGAAACAGAAGTGGTGTGAATATAATTCGAATCATTAGGGTGCTTTGGAGCCGAATTACCAGGTGACATATCCATATACTCATTGTTTATGATCTTCTCGTTACTCCCTTTAGAAATAAATCCAGTTAAAGGACTTCGCACAGGTGAAGAGCTAGCCTTTGGAAACATCATCATATATCCTTTGGAGTCAACCTGAGAAGGTGACCACGAATTGTTAATCTGTTTCGGAACAGACATACTTTTAGGAGTCATTGGCAAATAGTCACTGTTGCTGGCTAGAGAAGATGCCACTCCTGGCATCATTGGCATGTACCCATCATCCCTGGCTTTACTCCTACTTTGGTTACATACGGAATCAAGGTTAGTGTCATTGTACTCTGATTCGTGGTTATCTCTCAATTTTGGTGTTTCAGAGTAAAGTAATCGTCCGTGACTTCCTGCAGAATCTTCATCTAATGAAGCTGTAGTTTGTGTGGTCTTCTGCTGCACTGACACAGAAGTTGGCTTTGTTAGAGAGTAAGTTCTTTTCCTGAAACACTTTTCAGCCTCCATATAATCATCTCTTGAGCTATCATCTGCCTGTTGCTTACTCATGGACATGTACTCACTCAGACAGTTCTCCTCTCTGATGGGCGGTGTGTTTCCCAGGGAATCCGGTGTGTTACTCCTGACCCGAAAGTACCTGAAATCTCCAGGGCTGGAGCCATATTCATCAGAAGAGATAAATCCCCCATCGCTTGGTGAACCACAAACGGATGAGCTAGAAGGCCTGGTCAACATGTCTGAAGCAGAGCCATGGCCACTACTGGAAGAAACACTGATGGGACTTGTAGTGGAGGGAAAATGAGACACGGGCAGCGAAGCAGACCTGGTGTGGTAGGATGAGCTGAACGCAGCTCTCACGTACCTTCCACTCCCTTCTTGCCGGCCCAAATTCATCCTCGCAGTGTTCAGGTGGATCAGACTCCCAGTCACTGACCTAAAAGGTCTAGTCATGGTTCCTTCTCCTTCGCTGGATGTTCTGAAGCGATAGGAGCTGCTGCTTTTGGTGGTAGGAGGAGTCCCTCCAGCAATGCTCTCAGTTCTAGATCTTCTCTGCAAGCCCGTCTGGCTGGGGGGCAGGTTGCCCAAGTGCCTCCTAGTGGTGATGAAGGAGATGGGGTTGGTGCCACTGCCGCCACCAGAAGACTGGCTCTTGCTCCGGGGCCTGAACTCTGCAAAGGCCTTTAGCGCTTTCATGGTCTCCAGAAAAGTCTCGTGCATATTCTGGGCGACCACGGAATCGTCCACTTGCATCCAGAGCTCTCCGGGCCCGATCGAGGCAGATCGGCCCACCTCGATGAAGAAGAAGTTCTCCGAGTGCCCGCAGCGGCGAATGTTCATGAGCTGCAGGTGGACGGAGGGCACCTCCGAGTTCAGCTTGACGAGGTGGATGGCCTTGCTGGAGAGGCACAGCCTGTACACTCCAGTGAGGTTTTTCGTCTGCCCCAGCCCTTTGGGCTTGACGTTGACCTGCCACACCTCCTTGAAGACGGTGCCAGGCCTCAGGGCGGCCCCGTAGTGCTCGTCGTCCTCGTCCACCTGCTGCTCGGCATGGTCCTCCTGCTCCAGGAAGCCCCTCTTGCTCTGGCTCATGAGCTCGCTGATGGCCTGGTACCAGGCCTCCTGCTCGCCTTCGTTCTCGGCCAGCATGGCGAAGTACTCGTCCTTGGTGTACAGGGCGATGATGTGCTTGTGCTTGGCGTCCGCCCGCCGGCTGACGGTGAAGCACTGGTAGAGGGGGATGACCCGCTTGGGCGGGGGGCAGCAGAGCGCGGCCGCCCCGCCGGCCCCCGCCGCCCGCAGGCCGCTCTTGAACTTCTTCTCGCTGTCGTAGTAC
>JAVJGI010000037.1:4542975-4554671 GCA_035590275.1 Ibycter americanus | reverse complement strand
GGGCAGGCGGGCACGGGCAGGGAGGCCACCCCGGCAGAGCCGGCCCTGGTCACGGCGCCACGCTCCTTTCCCCGTCCTCGCCCGACCCTGCCTGGCTTTAACGTTCAGCTGGTGGTTTGTGCGTTTTCCCGCGAGGCGGATCAGCCGGTGGGTACCTGCCGTCTGCTCCCCGGGACAGCAGCGCTGGAGCTGTGGCCGTGCCACCCTCTGCCCGCCGAGCCAAACCCCCCAGCTCCTGCGTGGCCAGGACGCAGCCACACGCGGGCCATCGCCCCCGCGCAGGGCAGACCCTCGCACCTCCCCAGGGCAGCGCTGCCCCTGACGTCCCCGTGCACAGACCCGGGCTGGGGCCACCCCACCCTGCTGCTGGTGCTCAGCTGCACATGGGTGCTGAGCCCTGAGACCCCAGGACCCCTGATGGCCGGCGGGACCCCGCCTCACGCCTAGGCATCTCCTCAGGGCAAGGGCTGGTGCCCGGGCTGCCTCCCCTCCCCACGGCCTCCCTGCCCCCGCTCGGGCAGCACTGGTTTCAGATCTGCTTCCAGTGGCGGTGGCCAGGAGCCTGGTCCTGGCCCTGCAGGTCTTGCTGGTGGCGGCACCCACCCGGGGATGGCAGCAGCCCCACCAGGCAGGGACAGGGACAGGGACGGCTGCCAGCCCCGCAGCAGTTAACCATTAACCCGCAGGGATCCCTGGCTCAGCCCGCGGGGCTGCCATGGCCCCGGGACCAGCCTGGCCGTGCCACTGTGGCTCCATCACCCCCAGCTCAGGCGAGCGACATGGTGCCTCGTCTGACACGGTGCCCGGGAGCTCCCACACAAAGCCTGGCTCACGAGGCGCCGTAATTCCCTCCATCCCCCTAAGCCGGTTATGGGGCTCCTGAGCAGGATTTCAGCTCTTCCGACAAGGGGCCATTCTGATGGCAGCCCCACAGCATGGCCGTGTGGGGTGCCAGCAGCTGCGCTGGGGGGACGGGACAGGACAGGACAGACAGCAGTGCCGGTGCCACCACAGACACTACAGCATCATCCCCCCGGCTTCCTCCCCAGGCACCCGCCGGAGCACCACGCTCCCCGGCCAGCCACTGCTCCCAGGGCTGGCCGCTCTGCCCATGCCTATTTTTATCCCTGGGAAAGTCGTGTTTCCTCCGTGCAGACCCACTCGCCATGTCGCAAGCGGCTGCCTGAGAAGCTCATTAATCAGTGTGGGGCTCCAGATGCAGCTCCCGGAGCTGGACCTGCCGACGCATGCCTTATTTAGACACTCCCAGGACAGAAGGAACTGTCTCCTGGGACAGTCCTCACTGGGTGGGCTCTGGGAACACGGACCTTCAGTGGGCCCACTGGCCACCTGCCCACACCAGCATCCCTGCCCTTGTCACCCCACCAGTTCCATGCCAGCATCCCTGTCCTCATCCCCGTGCCAGTTCCATGCCAGCATCCCTGTCCTTGTCACCCCACCAACCCCATGCCAGCATCCCTGTCCTCATCCCCGTGCCAGTTCCACGCCAGCATCCCTGTCCTTGTCACCCCACCAACCCCATGCCAGCATCCCTGTCCTTGTCACCCCACCAGTTCCATGCCAGCATCCCTGTCCTCATCCCCGTGCCAGCCCCATGCCAGCATCCCTGTCCTTGTCACCCCACCAGTTCCATGCCAGCATCCCTGTCCTCGTCCCCATGCCAGCCCCATGCCAGCATCCCTGTTCTCATCCCCGTGCCAGTCCCATGCCAGCATCCCTGTCCTTGTCCCCGTGCCAGCCCCACGCAGCATCCCCACCTGCCCCATCCTGCCACCACCCACGGCCCAGCCCTGTGGGAACGTCCCGGTGCCCAGCCCCCACCCCGGGGCACCCCGGCCAAGAGGCAGCGCTGCTGCGGGCACCGTGGGTCAGCAGCGACTCGCTGCCAGCCCCTCTCCGGCCCAGGAGGCAGCGCTGGGGCAGAGGTGTCGCTATTTTTAGCTGCCTGCGATGGGATTTAGCAGCGGGGAGGCCTCTGCCCCAGACTCCCCCCGGGCTGGCAGCGGCTCCCCCGGCCCCCGGGCCCGGCCGCGGCCAAGCTGGCCACAGGCATGAGCCTGGAATCTTAGATCAAAATACAATGAGTGAGGAGCTAAATCCCACTGGTTTGCAGTGACACTGTGAACGGGCACTTGCGTGGCACGCAGTTCCTTCTCATCTCAATGAATTGGTGCTCGGTTACAAACACACAGGGCTAGGCGGTACCAGGTGTACAGCTACTCCGCCATGTAGGAGTGCTGGAGGGTGCAGAACCATTTCTAGCCCTTTACCCACCTCCGCAATGCTTTCTTCCGCTCTTCATTAATTCTTCCCTTTGCCAGCTCACCAAGCGCCCTACTAGAGGCATTGAATTGGCGCAGAAGCGCGGCGGCTGGGTGACCCTACCCGCCGGGTGTCACGGCCAAGGACAGAAGCAGCTTTCCTACCTTCTCGTGCCGCGCTGCGGTGTGGCAGGAGTCGCTCAGCGGCAGAGGCCGGGGTGTTGCCCACCAGTGCAGTCCCTGGTACAGCCTTGGTTTTACTACAAGCGTCCCTGCCAAAGGTATATGTAATTTGAGTTAGGAGTTTGTGCGTATCAGTCATGTCGGTGTAAAAATAACCTTTTTTCCATAATATGACTGCAAAGATCATTTCCCTGCCAATAATTTTGACCATATGTCTGTCTCTTTACTAGCTCCCCCTTCTCTGTCAGTCACACCTAATGTACTTGATCTGCTTTCAAGGTCATTCTTTGTCTACATCACCTGTGATTCATTATTCAGATGACGATGCTCAACAATTCCTCACACCAACTTCTACCACCCACTTGTTAAATTTTTGGATAAATAGCTCTATGTTTTCTCTCACTGTGCCTCTCGGCTGTGGGAAAAGATATTTTTTGGAGTCTCTGGTAACTCACTTTAGAAGCTGGCACGCCGAGTCTTGTACTTGCCATATTGATTGTTAATGCCTCATTATTTCTTTGTACTTCGCCATTCTCTATCTGTTCACTGCCTGCTCATCATGCGTTTTGTGTTTTTACAGCATCTAACGCAATATGTTCTTGTCCACGATTATAGCTCCTGTTATAGCAATACAGTGTATAAGTTGTAACTACAAAAATGTAATCGTTCCCAAAACAAGTATTATAAACACGAGGAAACTGAGATTAAATTTAGTTTTTAAATAAATTCAAACATGTTAGTATGAAAATATACAACTAAACACCACAGAAGCATTGATTCTGCCCAGCAATGCTGTCATGCAAAAGCAATACAATTATATTGCATGATATTGCTGATTGCCCCTGGTAGAATTAAACTGGTTTTTGAAGATGTGTTCCTTTCATTTTTCATTCTTTTCTATCTGGTCCATCAGTTGGGTGGAGATGAGATTGCTTGTGCATTTCCATATATCGTTTGGATATCTTCCTATACTTTTACATGAAAATGTAAAGTGGTTTTAAAGTTTTATCATAGAATGTAATATATTAAAGCCCTAAAACTTCAGAGCAAGGTGAACTGTGTTCACTGCGTCCTTATTCCAGCTGGTTGCTGAAGGGTACCTGTAGGAGGAAGAAAGGAAACGATTTGAAAGAAAGGGGTTGGGCTTTCTGTTTTGTTTATGTTTCTTTTTAGTCATCAACCTCTGGGCCTGCTTGACAGTAACTATGAATAAGCTGTCTCTGTATGTAAGAAGAAATGTATCAGTGTTTTCTGGTCTCTTTTAAAGTCTTTTGTTATTACATTCCACTTGCCATGTTTTTGCTAGGGAATTGAGAAAGCAAAGTATGCATAAATCAGTCATGTAGAATTTTGGGGTAATGGATGCACATGATCAGACCCACAGCGCTAACAGAAATGGATTTTTCTGATGGGCCCTCTCTGGCTTAAAAAGAGTGCTTAGCCTTCCTGAAAATTTAAATTGTTTATATTTTTCTGTGTTGCTATTAGGAAATACTTCCCCAAACTGCAAACTAATCTTTAATTTGCATACGCTTTCTCAACTTTCATTAGTAGGAAGAATAACTGATTTGTTTTATCTCTCTTCAATTAAATGTTGTTTAGAGTCTTTGATGCGGTTATTGAATCAAAGTTATCAACTTTCTGTAGTAATGATATTTTTTTTTTGTAGCTCATATAAAATACGTAAGAATACCTGTTAGTATAGTATGTCCTTCCATTACTGAAATAATTGTCTAGATATAGGATGGGATCTAATTTTACTACCTTTTATGTCACAAATTATTATTATAACTTTCACAAACTTTTGTAGGTTGTCTCAGGATTTCTCTGGCTACTGGTCTAGCACATAGCCGTAGTGTACTCTGTAAAGTCAGTGCCCCACTGTTACATTGAGTCAGGTTTATATTCTTCAGTTTTACTTACAGAAACCAACATAGCCCGACTATGAAATGCTTCCTTAACTGTGGCTGAATTGTCTTCCAACTACTGTAAAAGGAAATCAAGATCCCCTCTTTGTGTCTCTTGATCTTCACCAGACTTGAAGAACCTGTAGTTCTTACAGCTGGAGGTATGTTTGCTTTGTGTTTCATTTGTTTGCTCTTTCTACCCTACCAAGTGTCGGCATGGGCCAGGCACTGTAGAAGACCAGAAATTTGAAACAATTTCTTTCATTATAGTTTGCACAAGTGGCTATAATATCTATACTACAAAGTAATTAAGCAGTTGGTAGTCATACTATTGGGCCAAATGAAGGGCCGTATATGTCACCTACTGCAGAAGTATTGAGGGACAAGTAATGTGTTCCTGTAGGTATCCGTGAAATTCCACAAAGAGCAATATTATTAATTCAGTTTAAGATATAAGAGGTAAATGGTTTTGGACACAGTGTCGTATGATTTATTGCTCATTTCTTCTAGTTTCACCAGCCTATATTATGCCCAGCCTCAGTTGCATCTACAGGAGTAATTACCTGATAAAAGACCCCAAAAAATCAGTTTTGTTGAGTAGTAAAACACAATCCTAGCTCAATCTTACACATGACACGTTCATAAAAAGGAAAGGAACTCCAGATTAACTCACTGTAGAAATTTAGAATAGGAATATCCTAGGAGTATTTAGCAACCCAAGGAAGTTGAGTGAAAGGTAAGCTTCATAGTTTTTAATTTTATGTGTTACACTGTTTCACTAATTATAGATTGGTATACATGCCTAGCATTTTGTTAACTATTTTAACTTAGTATGCAAAATAATGTAATTCTTCATAATGTATATTTATGGCCCCAACTCTTCCCCTAGATGTCTCATGTTATCTTTATGTCTCTGAAGTGGCCTGCTCTCAGTATGGACATACTGTGATTTTCACAAGAGGCAAAGTTAGCTCACAAAATCGAATAGAATAGCGGTTTTAAATTAATCTGTTATAGCTAGGTTATTCTGCAAACGGGGAGACTTCCCCATTCATTCTTTGTCAGTGGAGTGAGAAAATGAAATGATTGTGACATTTCTTATCCAAGATCTAGAAGACAAAAATGCCTTCTGTTAAGGCACAGATCAGGAATTCTAAGCTGTCGCTTCAGTTTTTGGCAGGTTTGCCCTACATCCTTGGGCAAATCTCGCAGTCTATCTTGTTCTTCAATTCCTTAGTCATTAAATGAAAATAATATTTCCTCCTTTTCTCAAAAGAGTGCTTTTGGAGATAAAATCTGTTAATGACTGAGAACCTTAGGTATTGTGGTATCAAGGGTTATGTAAAATCATTGTAAAAGCCAACCCGAGGGCTTCCTTTATCCCTCCAGCTGCGTAGAATCCACTGTCTGTCAAGAGTCCCCTAAACGTGCATTTTCCACGCATGAGCTACATGATCTCTTATTTCCCTCATCCAGGCCTTCCTTGCTGTGTTGAAATAAGATACCAGAACCTTCCCAGCATTTATTATGATGCTTATTTATGAAAATGTATAGATTTGAATTTAAGATTTTTAGACACAAAGATTAAAGGCAGACATCTTAAATAGCTGCCCAATTTACTTTGGAGGGAGCTGCGGGTGCTCAGCATCTCTCTGATAACGAAGATCTGGTTGTTTACTTGTTCCATTATACTCCTTTCACCATCTATCTAATCCTATCACATAATTGTCTACAGAAAATACTCAGACACTTGGTTTCTTTACTGTTTTGTATAATTGGGGATAGTGTCACCATGCAGTGAAAAGAACCATAGAATGCTGTTTTTCAAAGGCGTATGCTCAAATTTGCAAAACGTTTTCTCACTGGATTAGGAAAGAATAGTAAGATTATTCTGCCTGGTTTTTTTCCTATTAATGGATAGGTGCTATTTGGGTTATATAGCTTTGGGATTATGTGACTTACTGTGCAATTACTTTAGTGAAAGAGAAAAATGTGCCCTTTTGCGATACAGAGTTTTAGGCCGTATGTCCAGGTCGGTAAGATATGGAAACTACTAAAGCAACCAGACTTTTATTCACTAATCTCACAGATTGTCTTTGGAGAATAGCAGGGTGGAACAGAAATTAAAGATACCCATTTATATAACTGGAAATAAAAAGTGATATAGTTAGTGTCAGTTTTCAGGTATTAATGGTAGTGAGCAGACAGGACTGTTTTCATCAAGGAAGAACATTTTTTCCCCAAATTGAATGCAAATGAACCTTTCCTATTACCTTTTTTGCTAGTACATCATATTTACAAAAAAAAAAGGTGTTCTATATCAATTAGTCAGCATGCCTTTGTTTTTAGAAAATTATTAGTGGAAGTTAAAGTAAATGCCCTCTAGACAGATTATAAATGAGAAGTTTCAGCTTTACGCTGAATGATAGAGCTTCTGTAATTATTACCTCCATCCTTGCTTGTAAAAATGCCTTAAGTTAAAAAAAATAATTTATTTGCCTTTCGGTTTCATTTTTTGACTTGGGAAGTTGCAAGTAATTTGTTTCCTGCTTTCCTGATGAAGCTTTCTTTAGCAGTAGAGGTAGCAAATACAAGTTTGCAAGCCACATTTGTGTGATGTACTTGTTTTTTCTCACAACACCTTCAGTCTTAAGAGTGTCAATACTTGATACCAGTGGAGGTCAGGTTGTTTTTAACCTGAATTTCTACAGCAATACCTGTTTCAGGGAATGAGTGTGCACATGCTTGTCGTAACCCCAGCCACACTGAATGAATTGACTGTTGCTTACGCAGTTCTGTGCAGTGTCATTTTAATTTAGCCTCTGTATTTTCTTTTATTGTGTAATTGACAGAAATTGTCCTTTCTTTTTGGTGTAAGAGAAGGAACTCTATCTCACGTGAACACCAAGATATCTTGAATTTTTAATCTAGTTATGGGCAGCAAAATAATTTTCTTAAAATAATCCCTGTAGACTTTCCTAACTGTGGCTGATTTATCATTCTTTGTTATATAAGGGCATATATTTTAAATTTTTATGAACAGCTGAATTAGGGGGAAAAAAATTCAGAATGTACAGTTGTTAATTGACTAGCTTTTTATTTAGATTTCTTGTACTTTCTGATACAAGACCATGGAGTAGAGTTAGGTTTTGTTAGAATTGTGCTGTTGTATAATGGAGCAACAGATGATCACCTGAGCATAAGAAAAGTATTTGTCAGAAGAGAAGAGATCGTCTAACTTAAGGGAAAATATTTTAAAGAAGGAATTCTGGCATATAGAATCCTTTTTCACACAGAAGGTCGTACTCCCACATGGTGTTTTCTTTTTCAGCTGAGTCTGAGCTTTCTGTTGGAAAAGTTGGGCTGGTATTTTTGCTGTACAGCATCTTTGACTGACAGCTCAACAAATGCCTCCATTTGTCATATAGAAGCAGCATAATCCATTTGTGAGAATACCAGACCTTCTGTCAGTAAGAAATAATATTGCAACTTAACTATTACTTTTTTTTAAAAAACAAGCGTGGCCAATTTCCATTGCAGAGTAAGTGCCAGCATAGGGTAATGTTTCAGTCTTCTTCAAACAGTATCAGTGGTAACTGCAGTAGTCAGTGCATGGAAAAGGCAGGGTGAAAGTGTCTTTGCTCCTCACTGTATGGAGCCATTTTTAGACATTTGCACATTTCTGTTACTTACACACTGTTATCTAAATACAGGTAGCCCATGCAAGATAGTAAAGGGGTGTTTTATGTCTCTTTATGGAACTAGGAATGATACAGGTTATAGTAAATGACACTACTCAAAAAAACTTCCCACTCTGAAGCGCAAGTGCCTACAACATAGTAAACTAATTGTGTAGAGTTCTGCAAGAAAGCATAGGGTGAAGCAAAGAACAGAGCTCCTTTCTGCCTGGGTTGCCAAGGGGGTGTCTGCATCAGGCACCTCATTTTAGGTTTAAATAATAATAAAACCTCATTTTAGCTTTAAGAGTTCACTTTTGAAGAGGACAGTCTCAGAGCATGCAAACTGAATTCCTGTTTGATTAATCTAAACCAAAAGACGCACTCCAGGAGTACAATCACAATATATCTACATTAGTGTTTTAGTTTGGAGTAGAAGTTAACTTTTGAAATTAATTTTTCATTTGTCCCTACTGACCTGCTTTGATTTGCAATATGTAGCAGTCTTGGAGTGCACAAATAGAATTCCTTTCAAATAAAAGTAAACCAAAAGCTGTGGTACAGCAGCATGATAATGGATTATCTGTTCATTGAACCAGCCTAGAACTACTGTCAGGTAAACTGCAAAATGCTTATAGGGTGGACATAAAGTTTTCAACACCAACTTTTTGCCCCTCAGATCTGCTCTAGTGCACTCCAGCTGCTAATGAACAGTCGATCTACTGGACCAAATTAAAGCTAGTATTAAGTAAAACCCTGGAAATCCATGTCGCGTGGACTTTTTGTTCTCAGCACCTTATCTTTTCATGTTGTACTGCACTGCTTGATGAGGAAGATAACTAGCGGTAGAACATTGCAGGCTAGCAGGTAGACTCCAAGGGAGAAATAATGAATAAACAAGACAAACCAAGGTTTTGTTTTGTCTTTTCTGTGATCCATTGAAAAAAAGCTTTGCTGTGGACAAGCTGAAACCTTTGGTCTGTAATGTCTCTCTTGTCAGAGCAATGTAAACATTCAGTTTGTCAAATGGGTTAACTTTAGCGATCCATGAACTATCATGTGGGTTTGGTATCTCAAGAAACAGCTTTGTCAAGGTTGTTTTTGTAAGGTCATCTGAAAATGTAGAAGATTTTGTTAATATTTCAGGGTATTACTGGATTTCAAGGATTGTATGTGTGAAACAACTATGCAGACACTAAGGCAAGCGAAGGGAGGAGGAAGGAGTAAGAGTTTGATCAAGAAGCCAGTCCTTCAGCAAAGAAATGGGAGAAAGGACTGAGAGAAATTGGAGAGGAAGCAGAAACTACTCAGTCCCTGTACCTCATCAGAACTTCAAAACAAACAGAAGAATTACAGCTGCCATCCAGGTGAGCAGATTTCTGTCTGAGTGCTCTGATGCTGGGATGACAGGGCCAACAGTCAGCAGTTAGAAGGTAAGGAAGCTAAACAGCTGGGATCCCTGGCTAGAAACCAAGGAACTGAGAGAGGAATTGGAAAAGAGGCAGTGATTTGCAGTCTCTGGACACAGCTCCTCTCAAGAGTGAGTGCAAGATATCCATTCAAGGAAGATGTTGTGAATGACCCAGGAAAGCGAACAAATGTAGACAAAGGCATCCACTACCTGAGAGAATTAGCAGTGCTGGAAGTCACCTACAGTGATCTAGACAGTGACAAGGTCTCCAGCGATCTAGAGGACATCCTGTGCACAGGGACCATGTGGAGGAAGGTGATTCAGAATGCCCATATTCTCCACCAAGCATGGCACAGTGAGAAAAGACCTTCTATAACCATTAGGAAGTCATAATATAGTGTTCATCACACTCTAGGCATGTGACTGTATTGGGTTTGTGTGGCAGGGGTTTGGTAGCAGGGGGCTACCCATGAGCCTTTTGCTAATTTTTCTCTTTCCTGTCCAGTTGAGAAGGGGGAGTGACAGAGCAGCTTGGTGGGTGCCTTCTGTCCAGCCAAGGTCAACCCACCACATAATCTAAGAAATACTTGAATAATATAAGTGACCTTCACTATCTATTAATTTCTTGACATACAGGGCAACCCCTCCACCCCTCCTTCCTCACCTGTCCCTTCTAAACAGCCTGTAACTGTCAATAGCCACACTCCAGTCGTAGGGTTTGTCCCACCATGTTTCAGCAAGGGCAACTAGGTCGTAGCTTTCTAGCAGCATGGTGGCTTCCAGCTCCCTGTTTATTGCCCATGCTGCATGCATTGGTGTAGAGGCACTTCAGCTGGGCTGTTGGCCATGTCACCTGTGTAGAGGAACACCCCTTAGTTCCTTTGAGGTATTTCACCGGAGTTCCCATTTGCTGCAATTACCTCAGGAGCTCCTGGCTCATCTCTGTAAGACTTCAAGCGTGCTGCAGTGTACCCAGCAAGTCTCACAGCAACAGGTTGAGGGCCCTCACTAGCACCCCGTCACTTTAACCTTGGTGTGTCACCCCACAACTTTTCATGGGCAAGCCTGGTATTATCCCTCTCCCCCTTCAAGTCTAGTTTAAAGCTCTGTCAATGAGCCCCGCTAGCTCGGGAGCAAAGACCCTCTCCCCCTTTGAGAAAGGTGAATCCCATCTGACACGAGCAGGCCTGGTGCCATGTAGGCCATCCCATTACCAAAAAAACTGAAATTGTGGTGGTGACACCAGCCACAGAGCCACATAGTAACAGACTGAGTCTGTCCGTTTCTTCCTATGTCACTGCCCACAACTGGAAGACAGAGGGAAAAACAACCTGTGCTCCAGATTCCCTCACCAACCATCGCAAGGCCCTGACGTCTCTTGATTGCCCTTGGACTACGTGCTGCAGCTTCGTCACCACCCACATAGAAGAGCAGTAATGGGTAATGGTCTGAGGGCCGTACCAGGCTAGGAAGTTTCCTAGTGATGCCCTTAACCCGGACCCCAGGGAGGCAGCAGACTTCCCTGAGAGGGGGGTCCGTCTGGCATATTGTTCTTGCTTTGGAGTTGGTCGTGACATGGGGTAGGCCTTTCTGACCTTGGCAACACCTCTGGTGTAGATATACCATCATCCTCATCATCCATTGACTGGCCTTCCATGTCCAGAGCCTCGTACCTGCCATAGAGGCACCTGGGAAGGTGAGGAGGGGGTTCGCCTGCATCCCCAAGCGTGGACTTGCCTCTGTTTGCTCCTTTCCTTGAAGCCACTGCCTTCTGCCTGGCGGGGAGAGGATGATCTTGAGTTGATCTCAGTTTTTTTCTGGTGGCTGTTCCCGTTTCTGTCTCAGGGAGAGCAGAGCATGGTTTCACCAGTCCATCTCTTTCTCTGACTCCCTAATGCTCCTTGACCTTTCAGCATCCTCTGGTAGCAGTGCCACCAGGCTGAGCAGGCCATCCACTGGGTCAGACCTCACACAGCTGGTTCTTGCTGCTGCCACCCGTTCCCAGTGAAAGGCTCTGGCACGCCCTGCAGCCCCAGACACTGCACGTTTTTGTAGGAGCTGCCTGGGCTGCCACATCCATTCTGGCGAGCGCCGAGGACGTGGCTTTCAGGCGGGTGGGTGCCTTCAGGGGGGGTGAGGGCCGCCGGCTGACCCCCGGGGCCGGCCGGGTGGCGACGCCCTGCCCTTCCCGCGCAAACTGCCGGGGTGCGGTGGGGGCCGCGGTTGCTCCGGCAAC
>JAVJGI010000037.1:4481078-4542875 GCA_035590275.1 Ibycter americanus | reverse complement strand
CGTCAGCCCCCGGTGTGGGTGCCCCCGGTGTGGGTGCCCCCGGTTCGGTCGGGACGGGTGTAGCGTGCCGGGCGGCGGGCTGGCTCCGCGCTGCCGTCGCTTCCCCGCCTGAGGAGAGCCCTGCGCGCCGCCCCTGCGCCCGCCTGTCGTCCTCTGGTGTAGGATTTCTGTAAGCTTTAGGTAATTAACGCCTCGCCTTTCCATACGTATGATGGATATATCTTCTATATATATGAGATACGTATTATCTTCAATGTGTAGCAGCACAATACGGGCATTTTAGAAAACACAGATACCGAATATGCTGTTTTACTGTTCAAAGTCATTGGCAGTTGCTTTTCAGTTAATACAAAACGTATTAGCCTGGTTTAATTATTGCAGAGTGGAGTAATGCTTAGTAGAAGACCACATGTGTTGGTGCCCCTCGCAAAGTTCATGCTTTCGAACTCCTTGACGCCCCTCAAAATGCAGGGTAAGATTGAATCTTTGCTTGTAGTTCCAAGTATGGGACAAAACATAGCCTTACCAGTTCAGAAGGAGCTCAAAAAGAAATTATGACTCAGAGGCAGTCCTCTGAATCATATTTCCCCTGAGCTGTAGCATTGCACAAGCGGGGAGTATGCCATCAGCCCTGCCAGATGAAGCATGTTTCCTCGCTCATGTCCAGTCAGCTCTCCTTGCTGATACAGAAGGGAGCAAAATGACGATTATGTTTACTTCCGACCCAGTCTGCCCCAACTTCTCCACTTGCTCATGGAAGGAAATAATGCCTCATCGAAGTTTGCTCATTAATACAGTGCCCTTAGTACAGCTTTCAGGAAGGTTGGTGTGGTGACACATTAGAATGCAAGAGTGCCATGCAATTTATATACAGAATGCTGTGACCATGAGGTGTCTGGTGTGTTATGTTTTACTGCTCATTTCTAGGTAGATCAGACACTACTCACTTGTCAGGTCAGAAACTAATGCTTGTTCCTGGGGCACTCACTATTCATCTTATAGGAAGCAAATCTGTCACAGTAAGAGACTATATCAGCAACATCTATGTGGCTTGCAGAGAACCATTTGAGTTTGATTCCAGGTAGATTTGGCAAGGCTAATAATCACCAAATAAAATATGGGTTCTTGGTAATTTTTTTCAAAAAGTGAGTGGTACTGACACACAAACCAACAAAAATAAATATTTCCTGTGTGTTAAATTTAAGACTTTAAGAATAGCATAAGCAAATAATCAGCTTATCAGCTAAATAAGCTCTGTAATGACTTTTAACAGATTCAGTCAGCAGATTTTACAGATGAACAGAGATTTACCTGTAAATAATTGAGATTAAAGTATTCATTTGTTAGTATTAGAACTGCTAGCAATGCAAAGGTCCATTGTTCTTAGTGGTTAAAGAGGTTAATGATTCTGGTAACCTACTAGGAATCAAGCATTTAGAATTCGTAATTTGGTAGCAACAGTAATTCTGGGTGAGGCCTGACAGTGAATAGTATTTATTTTCTTTCCTGGTTTATGAAGGAGGAAGATCTAAAGTAGATAGGATAGTATATGTTGAAATCAGTCATTTCAGTGTTAGACATCTATACTTTTATAGTGAGATTTTAAGAAAATTTTACCTGAACCGTGTACTTAAGGGACAAATTATGCATCTATCAATACATGAGAGATATCAATTTGTTCAGTTTAGCCTGTAGGACTTCTTGGGTAAGTAGCTGCTCACCAACACAAATACAGATTGTGCAATCTAATTTTAACTTGAAATTCCATTCTGTATGATCCTTACACCTACGTTTGTTCTTCAGAAAGAGCTTCCACAGATTCACGAGTAGTTTTCACAACATCTAAACATTTTTACAATAGCAGATAATCTATAATAAAGCCAGGGGAGAAAAAATATGTTGCAATAAATTGAAACAACAGGAAATTGTCACTGAGAATTTGCTTTGTCTCCTGATACTCAATTATCAGGGCTGTTCTGTGATTCTTGCTAATCTTTTATGCTTGCCAAGCTTGACTTTCATCATTTTACAAAAAATGAGGAATAGACTGAGTAATAAATTACCATAATTATAAAAATTTTGATGTGCCTGTGTTTTTTAGGAACCTAACAGTCAGAACCTAACTTCTACACCTTTATGGTGTAGAAGGTAAAACTGATAAACCATATCTAGACTGTCTCTGTGACTGGCATACCATGTGGCCAGTGAACAAGTGTTAGTCTGCTTCCATAGTATTATTCACAGTTTTATGAAGTTCTGAGAAAAGGTGTTATATATAGTGTCTTTTTAATTAATTGTGACATAATTTATGTGATTTGTTTTATATTGTGCTTATGTTTAATACGAGTATAGATTAACTCAGCACTTCCAGGTACTGATGTATCTTGGAGAATAGGGTAATTTTCCCCTATATGCGTGGCTTGATGCAAATGAGAGTAGAGGAAAGAGTGTGTGTCAATATGTTGTATCAATGCGAAATCAATCACTTAATGCCTTTCAGGGCTTCCCTGACTACTGCGTTTTCAGTAATAAATATTCTGTTACTTAGTGTCATTGGCAGTTCAGTGTTATTTCTGTGTATTTGTACAATATGCAGCATAATGACCTTTACCATAATATGAAGAATAAATAATAATACAGGGGCAGTGGGTGTCTCACTTATATTTCATGCTGGATTAGAATAGTCTTACCACTCTTTTTTCATAAAAGCATTTGATATATTTCGAAATGAAGTACTACTACTTTTTTTTTCCTAAAAACTTCTCCCAAATTTCTATCTTAAAGCTTCTGAAGATGAAATGTACAAGGTACGCGTTTGTATCACTGCATTTCATAGCAATGTATTTCTCATCTCCAGGCAGTTTATAAAGGAATAGCATTCAGAAGATTTCAAAATTTTGCCTAACATTCTGCTGTTCGATCTTAAATCAGATTCTGAAGAGTTCATGTTCCAAATCTCAATTATTTTTGAATCTTGCAAAGTGAACATGATATTGGATGCTAATCCCTTCAACATAAAAACATTGTATGATGTAATGAAACTGTATTTCATACAGTCTTACAAATAAGTTTATACAATTCATTACTATATTTGTCGTTCAGATGGGTAGTTACAGAACAAAATCAAGGGTATACATGTAAATTACATAAATAAGTTTAAAGAGTGAACAAGTGCAACAAATAAAACCGCTATGTTTATTCTTATTTACATATTTAAAAACTTATTGTAAGTTTGATAGTAAGTAGTTAATAGTTGTAAAATAAGTCAGAATATAAACAGGTGGCAAGGGAGCATGCAGAAAAAGTCATATTTGATGTGACTGCTTCATACAGTGATTACTCATTTGAGGGATCTTGGCCATAATACTTTCTCTAGAAAAATAAAGTAAATAAATAGCTACAGTGTTTTTTTATTGAAAATAATTTAGTGGCATTAGTATTTTAGTTTGAATCCAGACATGAACATTTGCTTGTTCTTTAATATGCTATGATTAGAAGGCATGGTAAGCCTTCTGAATGCCTAGTAAAACAGCAAGATGTGTCAAATGGTCTGAAGAAGACAAAAACAAGTAAGGATGACCATTATAGAAAGGTAATTAACATACTGTTAGGAGAGGGGAGCAAATACAGACCTCATACAGGTGGAAATAACTCAAAATGGTCTTGGAGCAACACTAATTTGTCATAACTGACAAGAGGATTGGGTCATCTTCCTTCTTTCCTCTCTAAAGTCCACTACTTTTAGCGTTCAGGTTATTTTCACATGCTTCTGTGGGCCTGCATAAAAGCATTAATACAGCTGCATGATTGGGAAAAATCTGAGTTTCTTCTGAGATGAGTCTTCTGGTTTTTTTTCTCCAAAAAGCATCAGGATGATATTGTTGGCTAGAAAGACAATTTGGGTTAGTGTGTTTTTCTATTGAGTTTATAGAGTTTACATCTATAGACATAAAAATATTTATACAATAGCAATACACTGCATTTCTACACTCTTATGTTGCAAATACACTACTGAGTTTTGACATACAGTGTAAATGGTGTGAATTGTACTTAGATGGTATACAGTGTACAGACTAAAGAAAATACCACGTCAATTCCAGTCATTATAAAATTAACAATATGGATTCACACCCACATACATTCACACATATATACACACACTATAAATATGTGTACATCCCGTAAAAGAAATTATATAGCCCAGACAGTCAATAAAATACAGTCTATACAAATGAGTCACTTGTTTAGAATCATGGTAAACTTAGAATCACTGTGTACAGTCAAGTAAAGCTGCTGGCCTAATTGTGTGAACCTAGTTCTCAGTTTTGCTAAAATTAAAAAGCAGAAGAAATATTTCCAATGACTGGAAGGACAAAAATAAAATAAACATTTTGGTGTTTTTTTCTTATTTATGTATTATTTTTAATCCCTGAAGTAGTAGATAATAGTTAAGAGCACAGCTCAGCCAATTGTTCAGTATACTGAAGAGTTTATCAGACTGGGGCTGCTCACTTTAAAGTTTCTCCTTGGCTAAGGGAAAACATGTAAATCAGCATTCACACTGTAATAATTTCTTTCATTCTAAAACTCAGTTCTAATTTGGGGTTATTAGAGAAGGTAGGCCTAGTCAATTATTTGCTCAGATATAGAGAGACTGCTTTTCTTTCAGAAATTTGCACTAAAGTTACCTGCACCACTTGAGGATGTACCCAGGTACTCTGTGTGCAACAATTTGAAGCTGACTCAGAGCAGCTCAGTGCAAAAAAACAAAGTGACTAATCTCTTTGTAGAACTGAGACTTTGCAACTTTGGTCTGAGTCATCATGACAACTCAAAGTGCCTAGACTTAGTACAGAAATAAACAGATTTAAACAGAGCACTTGGTTTGAAAACAAACATTACTTCTGGTCCTTCTGTCAGAATGACCTTGGTAACGCTATTTAACATCAAAGTGTCACTGATATGCAGGGTAGTTTAAAATGTCTAGAAGACTATTAAAGTGGGATCTGAGAAGTTAAGGGAAAATAAAGTGAGAAAGAATGAAAAGAAGGCAAAAATACTTTCTTACCCTTTAAGAGTGCCACACATAAAAAGAGTGGGAGCAATCGCTTGTCTAGTAGCAAGATTGGAACTGAAAGAGTAAAACTGGAATTGGTGGCATTAGGATGTGTAGGGGGGAGCTATGGGAGATCTTTAGTAATTTGCCTGTTCTTGACATATTCTAGCCACCCTTAGTCCTTTACATTCTGAGGTCAAATAAATAATTGAATGGTAACAATAATCCTACCTTATTCAGGAAATCTCTCTGTGTTTAAAAATTATGGTCCTTTATGCTGCTATCTTAAGGGTAAATATTGATACAAGTTGGGCTGGAATCTCTTCTGAAATGGATGAGTGGTTGCTTCTGCCACTCCAAGTTAGAGAATCTTTCGGTGGTGCTAGTGCAGTTTTGGAGAAGCAGACCTGAAGTTCATGATCTGCAAATTAAATATGGAAATAATGAGTTACGCCTGATCTACTCTTGTGTAAGTAAGAGTAGTATTTGGCCCTCTCTATATACATTTCAAGATCATAAAATATATTATAACCATTTTGAAATCTTTACTAGAATGGGTCTGGGCATGTCTGTGCAAACAGACCCAAGTTTTTATGCCTGTAGTCCAAGATAGCCAGCCACGATCTAGCTCTGACTCAGAAGCATTAACTCTGTGCTGTCACAGAGCTAAGAAACCCTACGTGGCATCCAAAAGCCATACAGGTATGTTAGCATGATGGTGTGCCTGAACTAAGAAGTCCAACCATTCACCAGGGTTGGTTAGCCTGTGCACTTTTTTTGTCCAAATTTGGTTTACCTCAGCATAACAGACAAGCAGTGTGAGTTCAGGCCTGCCAGCATGTCTGTTTAGTAATGCCCAATATCCACATGCAAGGCATCTTCATTAGAGAGCAGGTATTCCAGAACAGAAAATAAACTTAATATAGAACTTACAAACATAAATTATGGATATCTAAAGTAACAGATTTAGTGATTAGATAATCAGCAGTAGCATTGAGTATATTATAGGGCTTGAGGTAATAATTTGGTTTATTACGCATATACTACTACATCTCTGTAATTAATATATTTAGGTTTTGAAAAAGATTTTTATAGAAATGGTATCTTATTTAGTGTCTTATTTCATATAGGCTGCAATTGCTGCACTAGTGAAAAAAGTAAATAAATCAAACAAAACTCCAGAAATGAGCAATGCCAAATGTCTTGTTCTTTGAGTCACAAAATTAGCAAGAGGTAACATGTTAATCACTTTAAGAAGGCTAATAAGCATGTTAGTTTAAATGCTTTTGTGCTTGAGGTAAGACCATGTAATATCTCACAAACTAAGCAGAGTTGGTCCTCGTCTGTACTTGAATGGGAGATGTGTAAGAAAAATTCATCGTATTACGAGAAAGGATGTTAGTGGTTTCATGGGTTTCATCACTGTAGCTGAGTCAGTACTGAAATCATGCCTGCTATGGTGTTGAGGAAGCATTCTACTGTTAGAATTGGATCCCAGATTCATTCAGTGGTTAGGCTTAAATTTGGATCCACAGTCTATGGCACTGAATTTAGGAAAGCTTTTTGTCTTGATTTTACATCAGTGCCCTCTTGACAATAGAAAGCATGTGCCAAGTTTGACAATGGGATATAGTACTAAAGCAGTATACATATACTGTATTTATTATTAATTGCTCGATACCTTTTCTTTTGCCTTCAGCATAAGTCAGTAAGAGGATATGGTCATCATTGCAGTTTCTTTGGCTTACTTCTTTGTTGCTCCCAAATTTTTTACTTGTAAAAAAATTTAAGATTGATGAAAGGAAAGTGAAAAAAATGTAAGTAAATGTTCATTGTATCATATATACAATACAAATACAAACCCCAGAAATAACACTTCAGATTACCTGAAAACAGGAAATGTAGAAAACTGAAATGGGAAGATAAAGATAAAAGGACAAAGTCTGTTAATAGCAGGGCTAAAGAAAATGTGATGGCATTTGAACAAAATCAATCCAAATATTTTTTGAAGTCTGTTAGTATGTTAGTTAATAATAATACAAGAAAGACAGACCTTTCCATGAAGAGTATAGTCATTGCACTTTTGAAATTGCATTCTTTCTGAAATAAAATTTGCTCCAAGTCTGAGACTTGGAATGCAATGTAAAATTTACCTTTTTTGATACGCAGTTTCAGAACCATATTGTAGTCCTGAAATGATTCTTGTTTTTACTATATTGAATTTGATTTTTCTTGTTTTTCCAAAGCTGCTTTGAAATCCAGAGGATTTCATTTCTATTGATGGTTAGCTGTGTCATTGATGTAGCTCTCAATCTAATCTTTCAAACAAAATGAGACAGAGACAAATCTGGGACATAAATACCTTCAAGTAACATTGAGATTACTGAAGATAAAAGGGAGAGTAAATTTGTGAAGCTTTGAAAAATAAAAATTGCATGGAGATTTTCAATATAAATTCTTTTTCTCTTTTCCTGTTTATTTTGCTCCTATTGATTAAGTCGAAACCTCTTTATCTTCATCCAGGAAACTCCTGTTCCTACTCAGTTGAGAAATATACCCTGCACTGTTTCATCACATTTCTCTATTTTGAACTATCATTCCCTTTATAGGAAATCAAGGCAGATGCCCGAAAGAAGTCATTAATATTTCTTTAAAGATAATAGCGTTTACATCCTCTACACAGTGTTTGCTGTATTATCTGCTGTATTTCCTGTTGATGTGAATTACTCAAAAGACTGTGTATGTAATACGATGTATAATTAACCATTTCTGGAGTTGTTATATTTTTACTCCTTTGTAGTAGGATAATGAAAACCCTTTTTCAGTTGTTGCCAGAGCAAATGCCTTATTATTGGATCCAAGAGACATTCTGCCATCCCAGTGTTTCTAGGTCTAAAAAATACCCACTTCAGAGGAATTTCATCTTTTAATTATCCAAGACTCAGAATGTCTGTGATCCGGCAAAGCCGCTATCTCTGGAAATCAGCCACATTTATGAACCAGTATTACACTTCTTAACAGAAAAGCTGAAAGAAACTATACTGTATAGTTACAAGATCTGCAATCTAGTTTGTTTGTATGTGGCACTAAGATTTAAATGTCATTAATGAAGTTAATTAACATTATTGATCGTAAATCTGAAGATTTAAGAAACCAAACAATGTTTCATAATAATTTTTGGGAATAGTATGACAAATATACCTGCAATCAGGTATCATTTCCTGACTCCTTAGGTGCTTTCTGGAAAGATAGTGTAATATAATGTTTATAATGGGTTGTTGGATTATATTCATACTTAAATCACTTAAAGTATCTTTGCCTCTGCTTACTTATGTGGAAAAAGAAATGCAGTATTTATAGAGAGGTTTGAATTGTTTCCAAATTTTTGAAGTGAAGGAAGTTGCTGTATAGTAGAAGAAATGTTACTTTGACTGGGTGGGGTTTGTTTGTAGAAAGTCTGATTTCTTCTATTTCATGGGAGAGCTGACAGAGATTAGTTTTCAAATGAATACCAGATAATATTCTGCAACAATGTCATGTCATTGTGATATTTTTAAAATAATTATGTGTTGGAGTAATGAATAAGTACAGATAATGAAGAAGATTGCTGAAGGCTGCTCACATTTGCATGGGCAAAGCCAAAATACGTATTTAATTGTACTCATTCTCAAACTTCTTGTAAGCAAATATTACATTTCTCAAGTAAACATGCTTCATTTTTGTATCCAATTGTAAATTAAAATTCATATTTTTACTGTTCACACAGCTAATAAAATACTCTCCTCCTTGTGTCTACAGTCCATCATAAAAATACATCCACTAGTGCTGCTGCTGAATGCACTGACATGGAGTGGCCCAAGCACTGCTGTTTTGGGAGCGGGTGCAGCCTAAAATGGGAGGCTGGGGTGGAGTCACGTGTTTGCACATGTTAGTTAATTTTCCTTCTGCAAGATATGGAAAGAGAATTCTATCTTACAGTTTTAAGAGCAAAAAGGGAGGCAAAGTTGTGCTTTTGTTGCAAAAAAGTTACTTCTAGTATGTCAGAGAATATGAGTGCACTTCATTCCCCTTTCTCTGAGACTAATTCTGTTTTTAGCTGCGTAATAAATCTAAAGCAGCTGCATAGAAAGTACGACCACTTAATAAAAATATGAGAGGTTTTACAGTTTGTATTTATACTAAATTACAGTTTTTGCATCTTGAAATTTCGTGTGTCTGTCAATTTGTCACCTGCCTTATCTCTGAACTTTGGTGCCTTCATGCAAATAACGATACTGTATGCTTTTTCTAGGATCATATTTGTGAAATGATTAATGTTACAGGAAATGTTTCTGAATATTGTTTGACAAGCTACAACTGGTTAGGATATCAAAGAATTGAAAGCTGGTGATGTCTAAAGTTGCTTTACTGAAACTCAGATACGAATTTACTCAAGACTGAAGAACAGGTGACAAAGACTGTAACTTTTTGATTCCAAATAGGAAAAGCCTACCCTGTTGCACTTCTGATAAGAACCATATTTTTCACAAGCATCTTCTACAAGTTTTTATGCCCATGGATGTTTATATATATGCAGTCTGAATTTGATTGTCTAAATTCTCATACAAAAAATTGGTGCACTTTATTTCCATAGCTGTTGATAAATTCTTGGGCTTGCTGCTGACTATAGAATGCTATTAATAATTGGTCACGATCCCTCTGTACAAACTGAAATGTTTCTGCATTCTAACAATCAATGCATAAAAAATATTAAGATGAAATTAGTGAAAGTAACATTTTTAAGAGGACTTGGATATTTAGAATTATAAGAAGGAAAGATAGTAGCATTTTTGGTAAGTGGCCTTCATTTTTGTGTGTTCCCATGTGTTTAGGATTTCATTTGAAGGGGATAAAGGGTGCTGGAGCCTGCCTGCACAAGCAGAAGCGAGTGCCAAAGATTTAATACATTTCTCTAAATTTTAAAGCATCTAATAGAACTTTTCTTCTGGATTGCCAGAAGGGGAAAGAATTTGGCCCTTTGGCAGTGTCTTTAATGAGAGAGACCCCTCTTGGGCACATTACCTGACCAAAAGGTGGTATAGTGCACTGCTGAGTCAACACAACTGCTCTGGCTTGTTTTTTAAATATTTGCAGGGAGTTCACAGATGATTAGCTGACAATCAAGAGTGAGACTCTAGAAATTTATTGTTTTAGAGAATTCTAAGCTTTTGTCTCACACACAAGGACAAGGTTTTGTAAGAATAACAGAGGGGCACTGAGTTCATGAGTGGAATGCAGCCAGCTGTAGTTACAGAACAACAGTACAGCACTCCAGAACTTGAGTGCTTTTTGTAAATTTGTAAAATATTTCAGAATTTGCAAGAGCAATTGAATCTAGAAGCACAATTTCTTAAAAAGAGAGAAGGAGTCTGTCATTTTTTTATTAACTAAAAAATGGAGATTTACACCAAGGCAGCTTTTGTATAATATATATGTATCTATCTACATGTGGCCCGTCTCCACTAGCTGGATAACAAAGATAAAGCCATCAGATGCTCCAGAGAAGGGAAATAACAACAACTATTACAGGTTATATTGGTTCACAGTTGGACAGAGCTGAGTTAAGTATGCAGCTCGCTCCCAAGACAGTCTAGAAGTCCCTCTAGCAGAGCATTTGAAATACCTACGTTTTTGTTGCCAATCCAGTGATGCAGGTTTGATATGGAGCCACACTTAAACTCTTCACAAGCCATGTGTGACTCAAGAGCTATATATATATATGTTGGTAATATTATCTTAGAAACACAGACTTAAAATGCTCATGATTGTAGTGGATGAGAGCAAAAGGCAAATGGATTAATTTGTTGTTGTTGTTATCTCAGTCCTTTTAGGGGCAAATCCTGTCCAGACATTTTAACCCCTAGTTAAAGGTCCATAGTACACAGTCTAGTGTTAGTGATGCATATACTTCTAGACATAAATAATTATATAAAAGATGGGAAAAAAGTTCTGAATTGTGAAAATATGTTAACAATATGTAAGAATGCCATTGTAAGCTTTCTGGAACAGTGTTTTTTTCAGACGAAGCTGCAACTGAATGGTTTTCTAATCTCCTGTAGACAATAAATATGAGTAGTTAAAAGATGAATTAAAATCAATCTAAACTAAAATCAGTTTAGATAATTAAACTAGGCAGATAAAGAATCTTGTCAATAAACCTATTTTTGAGGGGGTATGCATGTGTCCTGTCAGGGACATTCCATTTCATCTACTGTGGGCATATAGAGAACATGGTACTTAGACCTTATGAAGTGAGCTTAATTCACAAAGATGCTATGCTTAGCTCAGACACGCTGATAGGATCGGTCCCTCCAAAATCTTTAAATGTATTTTATTACCAATTACTTTTCCAACAGTCCTTCAGCTATATTGAAGCACTATTTGCCTAATAATGAACTGAACAAGTAATTTATTATCAATTGATAGAAAAGATTGGTATTTTAAATGCTGTATTTATCTTACATTCAGTCACTGGAATGAAAAATTTTATATACTGCAGTGTTTATAATTGATAAAATACAAAATATCCATATCTACCCTCGGGGAAAAAACGGACTTTTGTTTTTGCAAAAAGAGGAATCAAGTCCCTAATTGCAATAATATACTGTTCCTCTTCTGTTCTGTTGGCAAGTAATGATTGTTTGCCTTTTCATATAAGTTAGTAACTTTAAAGATATCATTTATCCTGTTACAGAGGCAAATGGTGTTTACAATGAGAACCTTTAGCCTAATTTCAGTTGCAGATGTTTTTAGTTGTAAATAGTAAAATAGACTACTTTTTGTAATTAACTGTAAATAGCACTGATTTAGGTTAAGAAAATGTTATATATGTTTCCTGAAATACTTTTTCCTTTTTTCTTTGCTGGTGTATTATTGCCTGTAACTAAACTGTTAACACTGTGTATTTTCAGTTTTGAAAACTAGAATAGTTTATAGATTTATTCATCATGAGTTGAAATCACAAAGGCAGAAAGAAGGGATCTGATAATTTTTATTTTCTTGCCTGTCTTTTCTAGAAATGGAAAAGAACACTTATCTGTGAAATTATTGCATTTCTAGAGCATAGAAATTCATCACTCTTGTTTTCTTTTACTTCCATGCCAATTTAGCAGCAACAGTAGGACTAAATAAAGTCAATCTTTTGATGTATGAGGCCTAAAATTGAATAGTCAGTCACAATTCTTTGTTCTACATCAGCTGTGATTCTGTATTTTATGATCTCTCATCTAAATGTCAACCAGGGTTAGTAATGTTTAGGTTCCAAGATTAAACGTGTTTGAGTGCTTTCAGTCTGTGTGGGCAGACTACCAGGAGAACAAAAGGTACATGCACCTGATAATACTAGATTGATTGTTTTGCTTACAGTGATTTTGTTTCTATCGGTGTTTACAGAATGGAATATCTGTTCACAAAGTAAGGTAGTTATAAATTCCAGAAGGAGGATGTGTCTATGGCTAAAATACTTAAAGAGGAGTGTTTTAGTGAAGTTACTGCACATCTGGATGAATAATACTTGTACCTGCAATGTGCTGGAGTACTGCATAGAGCAAACAATGATTCATTCTCTTCTAATACACCTTTTCTTAAATAGGATGATTCATATCAATACTTCCCTAGAGGAATGCACTGTATTTTTATTTGTTACCGAAACCAGACTGCAAGACCTAGCAGAAGATCTTTTCAGTTTCTCTTAAGACAGAGCTCTGTAGGAGTTTTTGTTGTTGTTGAATAGAATACACAAATGAAATTTAAGTGGAGGTCTGAAATGCTATTTGCTTTTTTCCAGTAAAGACATACTACTGAATCAAGCATAAGAGATTCTGTGAATTAGGCTTGAGAGAATGAAAAAAAACCCCAACCATCTTACAAGTGCAGGCTGGGATTTAAGGAACAGAAGCACTAAGAACCTTTTGTTTGTCTGTAAATGGCCTACCACAGTTAAAGTAACAATCAAATTGCCCAGTGCCTCATCACCAGCTGGTACAAGACAAAAATGCAGTGCACTCCAAGGGCTAGATGAGATAGTGAGTCTGTAATTCCTTTCATTTTAAATCTAGAAATATGGTTTATGGGAAAAAACATACCTTGTATTCAGTTCTGTATCTAGATTTGAACACCACCAGGTCCATAGTCTCAGTTCATAGTGTACTTCTTTTTTTTTTAATGTTCGTCTTGCAGGCTTTTGGCAAAGTGTAATGCCTCTTTCAGTTACCTTTCCCAATTTGAGAGTAGTTTTTGCTTTGAGCTGATACTGGTGATTCTGCCCCGTAAGCAAATCTTTCTTCTACAAATAATAAACTGTTGTTAACAACAACAAAAAAAAGCACGAGATCACTCTAAAAACGAAGAACCAAAGCTTATTTGAAAATGCTGCTTTGCTGAATATGCACTTTGCCTCCTGTTTATACTCTCAACTTTTCCCTATGCAATTCTCTACATATAATAATGGTGTAATACTAACCTTGGAAAGATGTAGGTGTTACGGGAAAGTAATCAGGAACAGAGGACTGAGAGTGAATGGTTAGAAAAAGCATTTTTCACAAAGAAACCACTGTGCTATCTGGTAAAAAAAAAAAAAGTGTTTGTCAAGCTAGGCTAGCCTTTGGTTTCACAGACTTGATGGCCAGAAGGTCTTCTGTTGGTATAGCAGCAGAGACTGAGCAAGAGCTTCTACGTTGTAAGTCCTAGAGCTGTAAGACACAAGCAGTTTAGTTTCTGTAACAGTAATTTGAAAGTAGGATGTAAAAATTTTTAGGCTATCCATGACACAAAAAAGATTGGGAATGTGGGGTCAGGAGCTGACGGGCAGGGACACTAACGTTTTTTGGCACAAGGTAACAGAAAGTAAGTTTAGCTGCAACATTAGGCTGCCCCTCAGCTGCTAGACATCACAGATTGGCTTTTCTTAAAAAAGCAGTTGCTAGTCTAAGTGGAGAAGCCTAATACTGAGTGGATTTAAAGCCTTGGTCTGCGTTCTTGCCTACAGAAACATTTCCTCTGAAGGCCCTTAGGGTATATTAGAAAGGTGATCTGAGAAGCTAACATGGTTGTTATGCTTGCTGTGCCTGAACTGTGAATAAACAGAGGATCTCAAGGATGTTTACATGGTGCTTTGCAGTACAGAGAGCGCTCAGGTCCTGAAAGCAGTATAGCTACGTTAACAGAGCACTCAGACTTACTAGGTCAACAGCCTTTGCAAAATAGCTAATCAGCTTCTTTGCCCAACATTATGCTGTGTAAACATTCCCTATAACCTCCAGTTCAAGTGTAGCATAGGTAGTGGCAGGTATTTCTGCAGTGCCCTACATTGTACTGTGGGCAATTCTTTGGTTTCAGAAAATCTTAATTAAGTATTAATATGTTGTTATTAGATAAAGAAACCATGATAGTTCCATTGTAAACTGCCCAGCATTCCTGAGTTATTGTTATAATGGATGATTTGAGTCATCTTAAACAAGGGTAGGGTTCTATCTGGTAAATTGCCTAACTGAATTCCCGGACACCCCAGCTAGACTGCTAACCCTGTAAGACAGCTCTGAGTATTTCTATGATATATTTCAGCCTGCAGGTCAGAGATACCCTATTCATTTTACACCCCTCTCATTTCATTAAACTCGATGTGTTGTAACTGAGCAAAATAGGATAATAAAACATACAGAAAACATTCTAATTCTTACACATGTTCATGTTAAGCTTTTTTGAAGATTTTTTTTTTTTTTAATTCTTTTACCTTGAATGACTTCCTGCACTCTGTCTTCAGTAGCTAGAACTGCTTTTTGTAAACTAAGACGGCATTTTGGAAATTCTCTAATCAGCCACCTAACATTAAGTGCAATGTACTGACTTATGCAAGATCCCAGCTGCTAACTGACATGCAATAGATGTGGCTAAATGAATGTCTGTCTTGGAAATCTGTCTTTTTGATATACAAGAGAAAGTAATGTTTCCCTCTCTTAGGATAATAAATCCTACTATGTTGAAAACTGTACCAGGCAAATTAATAGAAACTATTTAAAGAGTGGAGTAAGTTCACACAGTAATAAATATTATATATTCAGGAAAAGTCAACCCAACTTTTGTCACAAATCTATTTGAATCTTTAAAGAAGTCACTGAACAGGTGAGTGAGAAAAAAACAGTTGATACAGTCTTCTTTTATTTGTAAAAGCCAATTAAAAAAACCATACGTGTCAAAGGCTCCCATAGAAATTAAACTGTTGGAGGTTAAGAGGGAACATCCTTACTTGGGTGAATAAGTGGTTGTAGGACAGAGGAAGAATCAACGATCAATTTTCACAGTGGGTTTTGTAGCTGTAAGAGTATGTAGCTCAGTACAGTCTAGCCACCTGATTATTTATTCAGCTTTATGAGTAGGTTTCACATATTTGTGAAAGACAAGGCCTTTCTGAGATTTCAGTTTCTCAGACTTGAGGGGAATTAGACTAGAATTTGGAAAAGAAGTACGGCTCAAAGTTTCCATCCTTAGATCCACAAAGGAAAACTGGCTCAAGCTGTTACAGTAATAGTAATTAAAGTATAATAAATGAGATCAGTTAATCCTATATTTTTTCTTCATGTCTAATGTTTCATGTTTATGAAGCATATTAGGTCAGACTAATATAGTAGGAGATTCAAAAATTCAGCAACAGAAAAGCAACTGAGAGTCAAATTTTAGCCTTACTATAAGTGTGATTTAAGAACATACAAAAACGTGAATATAAATTTTAGTTATGATTTGAATCAGTGTACTAGACCACTTTTTCACAGAAACAGGATAAACAATTGCAAGCACAGGAGAAGACTGTGTCTTCTTCTTTATTTGTACTACTATGGTAAGAGTCTCAATGCATATTATATAGTATAATATGGAAAGAATACAAATTAATAATACCTTTATTAAACAATATTTGAGATTAAAAGAAAGCCGTAAGATTTGTAAGACCAACATTCCATTAAAAGTAAATGATACAGGTTTCTATTACTGATTCCAAAATAAAAGTGATAGTGATTACATATTGATAAATTTGGAATCCAACTTCCACAATAGGAGAAATTTTGACTAACTAAATTCCTAAATTTACTGCAAGGATTCAAAAAAACCTCTAGTTTTATGTTAATATTCAGTTGCCTTAGGGCTTCAGAAAATGTATCAAAACAGAGTAGATAATCCATGGAGATAGGGAAATCAGTGAGCAGCCAGCTCCAGTACTAATACAAGTGGGTACAGATAGACAAATGTTACAGGCAGTAAGTGGTAAGGCAGCTTATGCTGGTGCCATACAACTAGACTACAGAAACATGACATAAATGCAATTTTTAAAAAATCCAAAAAGCTGGCTGACTAACCAGTGTATGTTCTCTGTCCCGTGTTTTCCAACATCTTTTCATGGTTCATTTACTCATTAATATAAAAATAATGGGATATAGAAGATGGTGCATGATTAAAAAATACTGTTGGCATTTCTATAGTGGTATTCTTTACTGAATGGCCTAATGAGTTTTTTGCTGTTTCAAAAGTCTCTTTAGGAAGTCAAACCATCCTGATTTAAATCTTTATTCTTTCCTGGATACTGTGGGTTATACCTGCAATTGTGCAAATTGATTAGTTTTCGTGATGTTTTTGTAAGAATGTACTGTCCTTGGTACGAACACAACACATCTTTAGGAGGGAAATTTAGATAGCTGTAAGCCTTCTAGAGCCAGATCAGTAGTCCCCTGTGTATTTTGACATATCCTCTTCTGAAGCATAATATGTAACATACCAACAGTAGCACTGATGGATTACTTTCCAAAGCATTTTAACAATTTCATCTTCCATTGTATAGGTTTGTGATCACATTTGCTAACACTAAAAACTAGAAAATTTTTGCAGGTCATCAGTTTATTTGTATGCCCTTGTAGTCATTCACACTTAGTATTCAGACTTCAAGTATTGGTTTTTCTTGTGTGATCTGCAAGCGACACTGAAATTAATCTGATCTGAAAAGAAAAAAACCGTTTCTCTAACATTTGCTTAAGTGTCTTTAAGTGCATTACTAAGCCAAATGGTTAAGATTCAGGCATTTCCTACTCTACAAGAACTCACAAGACAATCCATGCACTACTAATTTACAGCCAAAATACTACTTTACAGTTTGAGTATTTTACAGGAAAAAGATACCCTTCAAATGTACAGTGTGTTACAAAAGGTGTTTTCACTGATAAGAAGACTGAGAGAAACACGTGAAGCACATGTTGCCAGATATTTGTGTGTTCCTTTCAGTACCACAAGTAGAGTTAGGTTATCCCTGGCAGCAGGGCAATATAGCATTTGGTATTCAACCATTATCATCCTAAAGCTATATGTTTGTTCGTTAAAAATTATTCACATTCATTACTTTGTGGCCATTCTTTTCAGACTCCAGCCAACTGTTTAGCATGGTAGCGTGTCTGTGTGTGGGAGAGGTGAAGTCAGGAGGGGGAAGAAGGAGTTATGTGATTTCCCTTTAACTTTGGCATTGTAAACAGAGCTTGGTTCTGCATACTGATTTCAGCAGGCAGCCAATGTCAACACTGACATTCTCAATCTCTTTCTTTTATGTCACATTAGTGGAAAGTGACCTGTTGTGTTTGTGGAAGCTCTGGAATCCTGCAGGAGAAGGATCACTCAGCACCATGGCAGTCTGCCAAGTACAACTTGTTCTGAAACACAGTGGTGCTGAGAAGTTGCATTATCAACTGAAACACAATGTCGGCTTAGCGGGAGATAGGTTAGACTGTTGATTAGCTGAGTTGTTATGACCAGCTTACCCTCCAGGGTACATTGCACCTCGGGTGCTTGGCTCTTCCCTTTCTCTTCTCCTCTCTACTTACGTGCTCTTGTGTACTCTTCTTGGAGGTGGCCACTAGAGAGTTCAAAATTACGTCCTGTTCTAGTGCCGTACTGTATTCAGCATCTATTGTGTATGCTGGGAATGCAGAGCCTTAATTTATGAGGAACAGTTTCTTAAACTGCTACATTGTTCAGGAGTCTTATGTTTTGTTCCAGTGATAATGAATGCTAGAAGTGTAAAAGTTAGTCATTTAAGTGTTAGTTTTATTTCTGCTGTTCTATTTCTTTGGCCTGTTTTGTGAAGGCAGAAGTCCTAAACTAATTTCATACTATAATAAGAATATGATAATATATCAGTCTAATCGATCAAGAATAATAAAATAGTTTAGCCATTAGGAAAAGGAAGTAGCTTAAATAAGCGTCTTGCAGATGGAAAAGACATACAATGTACTAGAAATACAAATGTGTTTGTATTGTTCCAAGAATTCCTTATTAACAAGAACAAATTGAGAGCAGACTAGAATTTACCTTAGGAGGTCTGAACTTGAGTACTAGTAGAAAAGGTGGTACTTCAACCCAGCAAAAGCAAAAGTGCTTACTACAGAAAGATGATATAAAACAAATTGTTGGGCAGATCGGTGTCATCTGATCTTTGTCCAAAGCTCCTAACATCTAAAATCCCTCACGGGCTTACTTTTATCTTCAGTCCTCAAGTCTGTGACTATACTTTGTAGAAAAAATCTGGACTGTATATGCAGAACAGACTTTTATCACAGGGTGGGCAGTGAGGCTCTTGCACCCAGTACTTTTCAGCTGCATGGGAACTGCAGAAAATGGTGGCAAATCCTTTGTAAAAGTGTAAACGCTCTGTATACGATTGCACCTGGAGTCTGAGCTATATAGAGCTTGGCAGGCTTCACTGGCAGGACAGCGGAGCTTACCCTGTTTCCCCTGTCCCTGCTGTAAGTCTGTGATTTACAAAAGCCACCTCGGGGCCCTTGTCATCCTCTGCGGTCTCTGGTGCTGCAAGACCAGGGCTCCAGTGAGCTGAGTACACAGAAGGGAAAGATGGCAGCTGTGGCAGAGGGCAGCAGCAAAGGGTTGAGTGTATGTTGATACAGTGTCTGCATCTAAAATAAATGAATACATACACTTGAATAAATCGGGTAAGGTAAGCAGATGGCTAAAAAATCTGGAGTTGAACAAATTATATTAAAAGTCAATATAAAATACAAGTACTGAACATGTGGAGTAGACTTTCAGAGGAAATAGAATGAGTATTTTTGTAATATGCAAATAAACGTGGTTTATACACATTTATGCATAATATAACCTTCAGGGCCCAGACAGAAGAGAGGAAATGCCTAATCTGAAAAGAATGAGACAGATTGGTATGCCATTTTAAGGAAGAACTGATGGCTTAGAATTGTTTGAAACAATTTTTACAGGTTTTGATTGAATCTCTGACTTCAAGCTTATGGAAATTCTCATGAGTTTTTTCACCGATTAAGCTAAACATTCTATAGTACTGTTTGTTCACATTAATGGCAAATACTAGATCATGAGCTATAAGTTTCAGTTTAAAAAATACCTTTGCATTGTTCAATTCTTTACTACTTTCTTGAATGAGGCAATAAGAATGATGAAAAGAAAGCAGTAAGCTTTAAGCAATGTTAGCATATTTTTCATACTTCCATTTGCATACAGTCTCTGTATGTCATTATTATATGAATATGGTGCATTCTCTACTGGAGATATCTTTTTGAAGATGAACATGGCTTGTTAATACAAGGAATATTTTCAATGAGAGAAAGAATATCAAAATAATAATTTTAAAAATTATCATAATTGTTGCATCCTGATCTGAGTCCTAAGTATTTACTGGTATCTGGACATTACTTTATAAAGGCAGGTAATTTTCAGTGTTGGAAACTTTAAAAAATACTTAAGAAGAAAGATGATAATAGACATTTTTAAAAAGAAATGAGCAGCAGAGCAAATGCAGCTGTCAAAGGCTGCAGGATTACAAAATTTGTTGTTTAAATTCCATGACATCAGGTGCAATAAGGAAACAAACATATAGAACACTGAAATAGTTAAAATGTTACACTTCATTATTTTTGACGTATTGTGCAGTTTTTAACAGGCCACTTAAAGTCTGCAGAGCCTGCAGCACTAAAGAACATTTTGTAATACACATTGTAAATGGGTCGAACTTTGATTTTTCAGGGGACCTGTGGCTAGGTATTACTTGTTAAAATCTCAAGCAAAGGCATTGTATTCATCAGAGATTGTAAGGGTACATTTATTTTGTAGCTTTAAAATGTTGGCCTAATGTGCCCTGCTGAAAATTGAAAGCAGTGAGCACTTCTTCTGCAAGTGCTTTGTTCCACACTTACCAGAAATCTTCTACCAACAGTGCTGTGATTTTGTATGTTTAAACACAATGGAAAATGCAGTATTAACAAAGAACCATTTCAATTTAAAATTTTAAAGAATGCGTTATGAAATGCAATGTGGACTAAATGAGAATGCAAATTCTAATATATCTCAGAATTCATTTTTATTTTCAATATAGTGATTAAAATCAAACAATAAAGTACAAAACTAAATCTAGCAATCACAAATCCATTGTGTTTGCAAAAAGTGTGAGCTGATTCAGACAAAGTTTTAGTGAAGAATGGAATGTACAGAGAACCTTGGATTCTTTAATTTCATTTAGTTTCATTTGGCAGTGTCATGGATTTAGTTTATTAATTGTAGTCTTCTTAAATCACTGGAATGAGAATTTCTCTCAGTCTTCCATAAAGCGTCATACACTGCACTTTGGGGTGTTGAGGGAATGTCTGTGTAGCTCAAACGCATGTGCCCAGGATGATGGGCACAGAATCAGACCAGCCGAGGGGTTTCTGGAAAATTAAGTTTGAGCAAAAGGAGCACTTCATCAGATCTGATTCTGCAGCCACACCCGGCATGGAACTTTCCTTGAAGTCACGCAAATTTTTATGAGATTTCTTGCCCTACTTTTGCAGACTCCAGAGACCTAGAGAAGCATCCAAACTTGCAGTGTTTGTATGAACTAAACTGTTTCATTTCTTAAGGACTCAAACTAGAGGAATTGGTTATTTCTGAATTATGGGAAGCTTAGGTCTAAATTCAAATGCTTGTATAACAATGAGTTGTATTGTGTGTGAATTTAAAAATGCCGTGATAGTGTCCTTAAAGCCAAATTCCCTCATGATCTTAGTCTTAAATTTTGATTGCCCTTGGGGAGTCATAAAGACACACTGTTGGTAAACTAAGGGAAGCCTCCAGAAACACCCAGATTTATGGAGTCCTCCAATATGTCCTTGCAGACTTTCATGGTGATGATCAGCAACGTCTCTGCTGCCTGTATCACATATTCCACAGAGCAGCCTGCATTATCACACCATCTTGCCAAAACCCCTTGCATTGTACTGTGTGCTGTCTGGCAGTTACTGAGGTGACATTTGGAAACAATGTTGATATAATCCAAGAGTCTAGCCAAAGCCCATAGAAATCGTTATATTTTGGGTTAAGCTTGAAACCATTTTGTGCTTTAGTTTCCAACCTGTAAAATGGAAAAAATACCACCTTTCTTCCAGATTTCCTTCTATCCTTTTTAGATTGTATGTTTTCTTGGGCAGATATATTTGTCAAATATTATCTAGTATATTAACTACATTGCACCTGTGAAGATTTGAATTCCAGTCTCAATTAGGTCTAGACTCTATGGTAATAAAAAAATATTTTACTAGAAGTAAGCTGTAGTGTATTTACAAGCTTTGTGTCTCTGTTAGTCAAATACCAAGTTTCCACCCAAACTTTGAGTGGTCGTAACTATACGGTGTGATTACTACACCCACTGTGGTGTGCTTATCAGCAATCTTCATTGCAGTTATGTGTACTTGCTTTATTTTTTAACTGTCTCTTTGATCTTTCTCCAATATTGCAGTTCTATGACCATTTCTGTTTTTATACGCAAGAGCTAAACAGGAGGAATACGATTAAGGATTTAGCATAAACCTATTAGATACTGTGTCATTAAAAGCAAAAAGCACTTCCTGTGAATTAGAACATTTATGCTATTAAAATGGATAAAAGTACAATAGAATTCGCAGATTTACTGAACCTTTTAAAGAGAAAAATAATCCAATTCTCTGTAGAGATAATGCCATGGGAACTAAAAAGAGGCATTTTGTCTTGTTAATCACAGATGTAACTGTACAAATTCTTATATCTAATCTACTTGGT
The DNA here is from genome assembly GCA_035590275.1 of Ibycter americanus. Taxonomy (NCBI): domain Eukaryota; kingdom Metazoa; phylum Chordata; class Aves; order Falconiformes; family Falconidae; genus Ibycter; species Ibycter americanus. Next base: position 4,520,695 of record JAVJGI010000037.1, on the reverse strand, counting down.
ACAAAACTGTATTATAATGATTAAATGCTAAAAGCTTTGTTTAAATAACAATAGGGTCATCTTGCAAGCTAATACTCTCCCACCTTACAGATGAAAAAGGCAGAAATTGTAGTGTAGAAGCATAGTTTGTATTCGCCAAAAGGGTAAATTTTCAAAACTGATTTAACATATGAGACCGCATCAGCATGGTCTTCCTCTAGCTACCTGCCACTGATACTGTGATCTGTCATGGCATTACTCCAGTTTCATTGAGAATCACCTCTGTTGAGATCTTGACCTGTTAACTGTGCTATGCTGGCTTCATGCAGATAGTCATTCATTGAATCCAAATCTTTCCACCTTGTCTGTATGTGTATATGTATGCAATATATGAAAATATAAACGTAAATGAAACCATACATATATATATGAAACAATGTTTAATTCATTATGGCCCCACTGATACAGTGGAGGTAGCAGTCTTCTTATATATGTACAACTTCATAGCTAGACTTGTTTATTTTGGAAATTAGTGATTAAACTTAGTTAAATTACTGAATGATCAACCCTTCAAAATTCAGCCTCTAACTACCTGTAGTTGCTCTTAATTCAGAATGTTGGCATGTAAATTTAGACATCTCCCTCACCATTTTTTTCTAAAAATACATTGCCGTAAATCACTTTACCCATCTGTCAAATGAAGAATTATAATACTTAACTTTTTTCAGCCTAAGCATAATTTGGGAAGCTTAACTAACACTCCACAGTGTTAGTTTTTTATTAGAGGTAAATGCCCAAAGAAAGAGTTAAGGATGAAACTCCTGAGTGATTAAAAAAGCACCTTCATGTGAAAAGGACTGTAAATAAAGTGAGGGCATAAATGAACTTACTCTCATTCCAGTCTTTTAGCTGCAAGGGGCCTCGAGCATACCACATGCTTTTTCACTTTTAGAGGCCCTCTACGTAATACAAATTAAAACCAGGGCATGCCTTTTCTTAGAACCTCTGCCAGGTATTTTATTTTCATAGTTGTCAACTTTAAAATCATGCTTTCCTCTTACTGATGTTTTGATGGAGATGGAAGAAAGGAGAGTGCAAGTAAACTCTGATTGCTTGAATGAAAAGTGTTAAGTCATTTGGACCATTTTCTTTCTGTCTTGCAGGTTCCTGGCTGACCCTTTTACATGTAGGTGGGGTGGGGAGCAACATCAGTCTAGACAGAAGAGGCCAACAACTAGTTGTCCACTCAGGTTTCAGATTATAAATGAATAGTGTTCAATTTCTCACAGATGTTTGGCAGCCACTGTGCTTTCGCTCTAATCGCAAGCAGGATTTCTTGTGCCTGAAGAATGCAGTGACCAACAGACATACATAGAGTCATAGAATAATGATTCCATCTGCTATGGTTTAGATTTATCAACCAGAAAACAATAAGGTTTTAGAGGTGAAATCACTAGGATTATAGTCTTACTAAATAAATTATTCAGACCTGGCACATCTTCTTTTAAAGTTTGGGGGGCTGAATGTTTGTTTTATGTAGAATGATATTTGACAGTAGATTTGGTCCAGGGATTAATTTAGTCCTTTAAATCTAAAGTCAGACTGTATCTGCAAAAGCTCTTCAAGGATTAGGAAAATCATAGAGTTAAAAACTGTGTGTATGCCCAGTCTACAAATAAAGGAATGCTTTAGTTTTCCCTATGCTACCTAATTTAAAAAACGGTAATCTAAAAACTGAGGCATTAAATACAACACTCTCAATTTCTCTTCAGACACTCAGAGCTTCACAGTTGCCAATTACCGTGTCACATTACCAAAAATGTTGTAACTCAAGTTTAAAAGCACATCTCTTTTTTTCCCCCTGTATTAAAGAAGGTTCTAACCTACCATCTAGGTGTTTAAAGGCTTTGATCTAGTCTGAACACAGGCAAAGGTCCAGGTTGTCTCCATCTTCTCCCAAATTGTAAACCAAAAATAAATTCACTTGATGTTAACTGAAGTGAAAAAATGGAAGATAATACAGGCTGAACATTTTTGACTAAGTGTCAAAATATCATGGATTTTGCACAGTAGAAAGGTCAAGATGCAAGAATGATGACAGCAAAAGCAGTCCACTGGCAAACAGGATAGTATATAAAGAAAATACTACAGATTAAGCCTAGGGTAAAGAAGTTTTACTCTCTATGTAACTACAAGGTGATACTCTTCTGTTACTGAGCATCCTGATGGCTCGTTATAGTTGTTTACTTAGTTTATACTTCAAAATATTCAATGAGAAAATTACAAGCAAATTACTTTCTGTAAAGTTATCCCAAATGTGAAAGAACCCAACCATCAAAACCCCATTGTGGCCCTTACCAGGGATACTGTTCTGAGAGATGTATTGGGCAATACAAGCAAAAACATTGTGCTTTAAAAAGGAAACAGAAAATGTGGGCTGAATGTCAGGAAGAACTTTGTGACAGAGAGACCTATTATGTTGCGAAATAGTCTTCCTGAGTAAGTGCTGGAAACCGTATCACTTGGAACGTTCAGGAACTGATGAACAAAGTCTACTGGAAATTCAAGGAAGGGGACCATCATGCCTTAGAGCAAATTACTGCTTCTTTCTTGAATTATCAGGGACTGTCATTTATTACTTTGCACTGGAGATATCACAGTATGGATAGCTGAAGTTTCTAGATACTATCACAATTCAAATAACATTAAAATAATACTGTCTCAATAACATTTGGAAATGAAAACTAGTATAAGATATTCAAACGAAAAAACCTGCTGTTTACAGTCAGGGTACAAAGATAAGAGCAGGTCAACAAGGCTTAAAACCAAGTAAATGTCTTAGCCTAACTTCTCTCTATCCATCATTGTTTGAAAATATTTGTGTTGTAACAGAAAAGAGGAGAGATTGATTTAAAGGAGGATGATTGTGTTACTTTGAATTACTTTTTTAGATTTTAGAGGATATTCTGAAAGGACAGATATACCTGAGGAGGATGTGGATGAGTGGATGCAAAGGACTGATTGGAATTGGAAGAATAATTAAAAAAAAAAAAAAAAAAAAAAAAAAATCCCAGCACTTATAAAATCATTTTTCCATACTTACATACTATAATTACCGATCTGTGATTTGTCAGCAAAGGAACAAAAGCCTGTCTGCTGACCTAAATTTCGGGGAACATCACTCAGAATACACATTTGGAACGGCAAATCCTTAAAGAATTATTCAAACAACAGACTAAGAATTACTGTGCTGGAAATTTGTACATTTTCTTCATAATTTTCAATCATTTAAGTCAAGGAAAATCACAGCCTCCACAGGTTTTCAAGTTGCATACAGACAAAAATCATTAAATAAGCATCTTCTGATGTGTATGGTTCTTCTGTTTTCCAGCTTTTACATTTATGCTTCTGAGACTGGGAATGCCGTAGATTCCTAGCCAACATGTGGCTCAAAGGGAACATGTTCAGTTCTTTTGGAGCTATGTGGGTCTTCTGTAGCTTTCAACTCTACACAGGAATTCCAGAAACAAGAATGGTCCCAGTATACAAAGTTAAGTTTTGGAAGAGAACTAAATTATCAAGAAGTTTCTAGCAAAGAGGCAAATGATACAGGGGCATCTAGGGGTCCATTTACAATTTTAGGTGCTATTTGAGATAATGCATATCATAAGTTACATCAAAAAATAAGAGGAGGAATGAGGATGTATTTTGAGGAAAGAAAACCCCAGGTTCGGAGAGTCTTATGAACTTGCTTTTGAGCTAAATTTCTTCAGTTTCATAACTTTTATCAGGGGTCTAATCCCATTCCTATACAGTACAATACAATGTTAAAATGCTGGCTAACTTCATAGAGGCAGAGGCAATCTTACAGTTTTGATTTAATGTTTGATGAAGTAAATATGGCAGAATATATACCTTAAAAAGTGGTATAAAGTTAACTTTCTAAATCTGTATTTTTGAAATGATATAAATTTGCATTTAACCAGCTGCAGTCTGCATTATCCTTCTGCCACTGAATTCACACAGCTATGACTTGTATGAAGACTGCCTCTGATGCCTAACAGCAGTCTTTCAAAACACACAGATGTTCATGAATATGAGCCAGCAGTGTGCCCAGGTGGCCAAGAAGGCCAACAGCATCCTGGCTGGTATCGGGAACAGTGTGGCCAGCAGGACCAGGGCAGTGACTGTCCCCCTGTACTCAGCACTGGTGAGGCCGCACCTCAAGACCTGGGTTCAGGTTTGGGCCCCTCACTGCAGGACACACACTGAGGGGCTGGAGCGTGTCCAGAGACAGGCAGCGGGGCTGGGGAAGTGGCTGGAGCCGAAGTCCTATGGGAAGTAGCTGGGGGAGCTGGAGGGGTTTAGCCTGGAGAAAACGAGGCTCAAGGGAGACCTGATCACTCTCTGCAACTACCTGAAAGGGGGATGTAGCGAGGCAGGAGTCAGTTTCTTCTCCCAAGGAACAACCAGTAAGACAAGAGGAAATGGCTTCAAGTTGCACCAGGGGAGGTTTAGATTGTATATTGGGAAAAATCTCTTCACTGAAAGGGTTGTCCAGCGCTGGAACAGGCTGCCCAGGGAAGTGATGGAGTCACCATCCATGGAGGGATTTAAAAGACTTGTAGATGTGGTGCTTAGGGACATGGTTTAGCGGTGGCCTTGGCAGTGCTGGGTTAAGGGCTGGACTGGATGATCTTAAAGGTCTTTTCCAACCTAAATGATTCTTTGACTCTATGTTTCTATGAGCAGATACTATGTGGAGTTGTAGGGAGCAGAGAATGCTACATCATCTTTCTCAGAAGTGCTGACTGTTGGGGTTGTGCATACTTTCAGAACTGATGTCAAAGTAACATCCTGTGAAGTGGCAACTTTGTAATACAGGAGCAAAACAAAAACAAAAAAGTATCTCCTAATGCTGTAAGACCAAGAGTCCATTTCAGACACGTGGTGATGTTGATTCATCTTCTATAATTATATGTTTACTGTATGTTGTATCGAAGTTGCCAAGTATAAAAGCAAAGGCAAAGAACTTCCTAGGTAAAATTTTACTGTAAAGTCTAAGCAACAAGAAACATACAGCTTCAGGCATGGAAGTTTGATTCTTTCTTTAAAGGATGTCTTTCCAGTTCTAATAGAAAATTACAAGCTAACTATACATATGAGATCATAATAATTATCATCATAATCAATATAGACAGAAATTGATACTTCCATAAACTTCTAAAATTTGAAAAGAAAGGCTCTGATTCTCTAGAAAATTATATAGTATTTTTAGACGAGTAACATTCCTGTAGAACATTTTTCTGTTTCTGTAGAACCTGTGTTTTTTTAGTCTATGCTATACTATTTAGGCCTTTTGTGCAAGGGTCCAACTTCTGTTATCCACAAGACAAGCATATTTTATTCCTTACTCTCTTGGTATTATTCCTTAATGGACCAATTTGGGGAAATCTTTCCGACCCATTTGAAAGTTATAGATCTCTTCCTTTATAGTAAAAATTTCATTATATTGTTATCATTGCTTCTTACTGAACTTTCTCCACTCTGAAAAACTAAGGCAGATAGGTTAACAGAGCTTTCTTAAGGCCATTGATTGATCCAGGCAGGATTGGAAATACGAAATTCCTGGCTTTTCCTACTGTACCCAGACCACTAGACCACATAGTTTTATGTCATGAAAAATTAAACCCAATTACTTTGCAAGATTTCTTGATGTGTTGCTTCTCCCACCCTGTTTGCATTGCTTTTTGCTGTGGCAAAGACACAAGATTCAGATTTTGGAATTAAAACCCAGCTTTTAATGAATCTGAAAACTAAAATCTTTTGAAGAATAATAGTTTTAATGCCCCCAATATTCAGATTACTGCCAGATCAATCAGCATTTCAACAGGGAACATAAAAGAAACATATTGTTTTCTTCTGGCAGTAAGTAGCTCACGTTATGACTTCACCTCTTAAATTTCCTCAAGAGGTTGGTTTTCACTAGAAGTGCAGTTTTTCCAAGCCATATTCAACTTAACCGTATCATAATTTAGGACTTTAATTTGTTCCATATTCTTGGAACTGCCGCTCTCAGCAGTTGAATGGATGGCACTATTTTTCTGAGGCTTGGGAGCATAGAAATTGTTTGCTTAGGCTTTTACAGAATTTAAGAAATTAAAAAACCAAATAACGAATCCACTTCTATATAAGTGCTTATGTATATGTGTGTAAGTAGATACATACATATGTATATATATGTATATAAGTACTTATGTGTGTATTTTTTCTTTGAAAGTAACCTGGTCAATGTTTTATATTGTATTTGTATCATCGGGTAGATGCTGCCCCTAAGAAAAAGCCATTGCATGAAAATAATCTCTTGTGTAATATGACATAGTCATAGACAGCCGGTTCCACCCTTTCCATAATAGTTTTCTGGGCAGGAAGCTTGTCGCAGGTTTTCTAAGACAATCATAGGTATGCCTGGAGATCTGCAATATCTCAGTATTTGTTGGAGCAGGGATGGTGAGTAACCTCAAAGGATACAACAGTAGTTCTAGTACAGCCTCGTAAGGAAAGCATCTGAAGTGCTTTGCATACACTGTGCTTTGACCCAGATGTAGCTAAGAAAGAATTCAGAGGATGGGCAGAGGTGGCCATGAAGGAAAGTGGAGTATCTGGGGAGAGGAAAAGAGGAGCAGGGGACTGGGAAATAGTAAGAAGAAGGAGGCTGGAGAATGGAGTACAAAAATTTAAGAGAACGTAGATGAGAAGGGGGGGAATGTACGAGCAGGAATGTTTGAGGAGCTGGACAGGGACCTCGGAGTTATTTCATTCTGAGGAAGGTGCGCAGTAAGCTGCACAAAGTAGCTGCCGAGTTGGGCACGTGTCACAGGGTGGGTAGCCACCACCAGCTAATGGCTTCACTGATGCTGCTGCAGCTGAAGCTGAGAGATCCAAAAGAGAAAGGCAGTGAAAAAGCCCCATTGTATCACCCTTGTGTTCCAGACCGATGAACTGTGATGCAGTAACGGGCTGTGTCACGTCCATGTGAAGAGACATCACTCCTCAATGAAATACATCCATTTCTGGAGAGGAAACATGAAATTCAGATTGCATTAAGTGCTGCAGAAGTTGCTTTTGGCAAAGAAGCGATAATATTACATCAGACTGAGGCTGATTATATTAGAAGACTGTCTCACAAATTAAATATGGCTCAAACTGACACAAAAAAGGCTATGGAAACTTTATATTAGTTGATGGGGCTCTTTTTTATTTAAAGCAATATGTAGCAGTTGAGGACTGATTCTTTCTTTTAGGTCCAGGAGGATGTGATATTTTTTATCTTGTAAAAACAGCTGCTGCCTTTGTGCTTGTTTTCAGGAAACTGATAACTTTAATGATTCACGCCTCTTAACATTTATATACAAGAGCTGTGTCAAGCTCTTTGTAGCTGCTGCGCTCACTCACATGTTGGGCTGAAGTCCAATATGGGATGCAAGAGCATGTGTGATAAATACTGAAGGTTCTGTTAAGTCCAAAATTATTCTCGCTTTGGGGATGAAGTAGGAAGGAAAAGAGCTTTCCCATTATGCCACAGAAGTGCAGAATCACTTTTGGCTGCAGCCCTAGAAATTCTCCTTCGTAGGAGAGGTACAGTGCAGGATTAGATGAGGTCATGCTTTCATCTCCCTCACACCTACTTCATTCTGGTGCACAAAGGACTGATAATAGAGCTCTGTATCAAAAGTGTGTAATGGGGCAAAGAAAGAGTGGAATAATGAGGGAGAGGCAGGAGAGTTTAGGACCCATACCACCTCCCTCATGAAGGGAGTTCACAGTAGTTCACAGGCAATCTGTGAAGAGATTTGCTTCATAGTACTCTTGCAATTGTCCTTATAGCAGTAGGTTGTTGGAGATGCAATGGCTGAGAATTTGAGTAGCTCAAATGCAAACCTGTCTCTTAGTTTGATTTTCTATTGCTTATGTTAATCTTCCAGCTACATTTTATGAATGAAGCTAGTTGCCTACCACTTGTTGCTTATACACAGGACAGGAAAGCAAATGTGTTGCTTTTCAAGACGGGATGGCAGAAGTCCAAACCTATCTAACAGAGGAAGGAAGCAATCTTATCAGCCTTTCTGGCCCATTGATAAAACCATAGAAGGAAATCATTCAGCTTTAAATGAGGAAAAGGAAATCTTAGATAAAATTTAGAAGTTGCCTTGGGAGTTTTCATATCACATCAGTGAAAAAGTCACATACAATGAACCAAGCATTCCAGTCTGTATGAGTGCTTTATTTGTGGTACCAAAGCAGAACTATTTACAGTTTTTGACAAGCTTCTCTACAGTGGATCAGCTGACGCTTTTCTGGCCTGTCTGCTTGGTCATATACCTTTTGTCTAAGCTTTTCTTTATGGAAAAATACTGCATCCTGAAACATGGTTTTTTGCTCCATTCATGTCAAAGAATCTAATTTTTAGTCATCATTACATACTGAGCATTTTGGCATCTTGGTCTTATTTTTAATTTAAAAATCTAATTATTTGCATTGAAAGCAAACAATAAACACAGTTACTTGGGTTTTGTACCTAAGCTGCTATCTCTGCTGGCAGTGTGTCATAGCATATAAAAATACTAGTTCAAAGTAGCACTAGCTCATGAATCTCTGCAGTGGACCTTATTTCACAAAATAGACATATCCAGTGCCTCATGTTTTTTCTAGCAATCTATCACACTGTGATTGTTGTGATAGTGGAAAACAAACATAATCACAATTTAATTAGTTGGGTTTAGCACTTTTGAGATCGTTACTGTAGCTCAAAGAAGTTGGGGAACAAAGGGACTCTGACATTGTTTCTTTAGGTCTATAGTCTGCAGTAATTTGAGGTACAGTAAATTAATTTCAGACTAAAGCTTGAGAGAAAGAACAAAATATACATTCAGTCAAAACCAAAACATTATAGTACTTCAGTCATATGGGTAGTTAGGATTATAGCATGGGTTGTTTGATAAGCAGATGTTATTCTTTAAATAAAGAGATCCTGGTCAATGCTGAATACCTGTATCTTCTTGTTAAATTAATTATAATTAAGAGTGTCCAGTATTTAGAATTATTTTAGAGTAGTGGTATAAGAATAAAATGAACCTAAATAAAAGAGAATGCGCCACAAAGGCAGGACTTTCAATATATGGGTTGTATTGTTTAAATGAAACTCTTATGTTTGAAATGAGGTAAGAAACTTGAAAGTTTGAGCAAGCCCTTGTGGATGCAGTATGTTCCTTTATGACTTCTGAGGCAAACAAACAAACTGAGTATGCACATAAAGCTGCATTATATAAATTGTGAGTCTATGTGTGCTTAAAATACACAGAAAGCAATAATCAACAACACTATACTTAATTTAGTGTATCTTGAGAGTAAAACACTTGTTTATTGGCTCTCTGTGAAAGCCAGCAGCATATTCTTGCCAAACTCTCTCACTTGCAAACTTGGTCATCTATCAAACATTACTTTGTTATTCCAGAAGATTCGGTGTTTTAAATTTTATTTGAATGTATTTGATCTCATCATTCTATTTTCAGTCTTATAATAGGTGACAACTGCCATTACCATTATGGGCAGGAAGTTTGAAGCATAATTTCTCTTTAGGAATTTAAATGTTTTTCCCTGGAGAACTGAGCAGATTGTCTGCCTGTATCTAGTAGTAAGTATGTGGGACAGAGAACTGTATGAGATTCCTTCCCTCCTGGAATTAATACTGTGATGGGCACCTGAAAAATGCCCCAGATGGCTGAAAATGTGCTGCTTTCCTACTTAGGTTTTTTCTGTTTTAATCAGGCTAAAATACAATTCTGACTGTTCTACCTACTTTATTGTTTACTTATTTTAAAGCTTCTTGTTTTGTTATCATGGACCCACTGTGTGGTTGTCAAGCCTGATTTATCAGAGCCCTGTTCACTGTGACCTTTAAAGTACAGCATGTACTGTAGCAAAGTCAGTTTTCCAGTAACAGAGAAATGAATCAGTTGACATAGCCATGGCCTTTTACAACTTGTAGAATTTATGGGGTCATGGGCTCTCTTTGTACAGTTCTTTGTACAGTTAGGCTGTAGGTCAGGAGTACGTGAGCTAAGTCAAATCTGAAAATGTCTCTCTTCTGTCTTGCTCGTCCTACCCATTCCAACATGAAGGACACTATATACAGCAGAGGTGGAAGTATATCATTGAGCATCCATAAAACAAAAAGAAAACTGTAAGTTCTTACAGAATCAGCTGAACAGTTGTTTTCCATCTCTTAAAATGTGATAGTACTGGTTGCTGGTCATTTTTCAGGCAAAAGAGGTAGAAACCAAAATATTCAATAATCCCATACAGTCTCCAGTGTAGTCAAGGCAGGCTCTACCAGAATGACAAATGCCACAGACATTGGTTTAGTCAAGTGATTTCTTCTGCTCTAACAAGCTACTACAAAGTATTTATAATTTTTTATTATTTTTTTTTTTTGCAAATACTCAGACTGCCTCCCACTTCTAGTTGTCTGTAATTGAGGGCAGGACTCTTAAAATAGAAAGGGACACATCTGAGCAGTCTCCAAACAAGCTCAAATACATAATAGGTGTAGTATATAAAAGATCTTTGAATTGTTTGTAAGTCTAACATTTTGTCATATATATATATATATATGTATGTCCCGATTATTCAGCTTAAATGCTGAACAAGCTATGACTTTAAAAAGAAGGGATTTTTCAAAATACTTTTTTAAAGTACTTCAAAGTAAACAAATTGCACGCTGAATTTCTGATGGTATGATTTACCCTAGACTGAAAAAAAAGGGATGAACTATGTAACATCGAATTCCCGGTCACACTAGTTCAATTCACAGGAGCATCTAGTTGCATTCCAAATATGTTTCTGTGTTTTCATAATAGAGAGTGATAAACAAAAACAGTAGAGAGAGCAAGACCTACATGTTAGTGCAGTTGCCTGAAACCCTTAGAAATCAGTGGATTGGAAGCTATTAAAATACAGCTTCTCTCTGTGTTTCCTTTAGATTCTGCATCATTCCTTAAAATTAGATGACTTGTTTCACTTGTAACTAATACTTCTGTATATCTGGAGTAATTCCATTGGCAGTTAGTTACCCAGAGAGAAGTTTGAAGAGACCCATTCTATGCATACTGAAAGCAACATAACATCTCTTTATCTCCTGGAAATACTTAGCCTCCAAAACACTTACCCAAAAGCATTGCAGCCCCTCATTTGAGTTTAATTTCTCTGTGCACAGCCTATTCCAGCTGTGATGTTTTTCAGGCTCAGTACAAAAAGGTAATTCGGACAGGTGTAGCACAGGTTTTAGTCTTCAATTAGGTCAAGTTACAATTAAATCTGACAGTAAGAAATAGGTTAATTGCTTTAGACCCAATTTGACAAGACTTAGCCCTTGTATAAAGACAATTTTCTTACATAAAAAAATAGCATTTTTCTATCTAGGTGAAGAAGGAGGGAAACTTTGCTTTATTTGTAATACCAAAATAAGAAAACTTTTATTTTTAATATTTATAAAGAGACATTCATATGTTAAGGTATTAAATAGCCAATATCAACCCTAGATCAAACCTGACAGGGCATAATCTTTTACAGCTAACAGAAGACTTCTTTCTGAGCCATTCTTAGGAGCAGCCCAAGTAATCTATGGAAGAGACAACAGTCTTTTGCTCTCTTTCAAAGACTGCAAATTAGAAGAAATTGCATTTATTTCACTTTTTACTTGGGCTCATGCAGTCTCACTAATGTTCTAGTCATGAGTAAAACCAAGGATTGACCTGCTGTCTGCTTCTCTGCACGTTTTGTTTGATTGGGGAATGAGAGGAAGGAATACAGCAGATAGTTCTTGCTCTTCCATGAATGTGGCTAAGCCACTGTACTCCGCGTTACTCCACACTGTTACTCCACATTAGTTCATGCTTTGTACAATATGACTTTCACCAGGACTTGGAGTCCTAGTAATCAAGTATGCCCAATAACACACCCTGAAACTTGTTATATAGGCAATTTAATCTTCCATATAAATCCTGAAGTGAATTGAATTGTAAAAAAAAGGAACATCTTAATAATCCTGATAATTTCCTGTTGGACCTCATCTTACTATTAATGATCTCAGTTGTTTATAAAGCCTGCTTCACTTGTTGGTTTTATTTGAGAGGAACCTATGCAGTCTTTATATGTTGCTAACTTAAATAAAAGGAATAGGAAAAATGCAAACATCTAATATATCTTCTTGTGGACTTGCACATAAGACATTTTATAATAGGTGTTTCCCAATTTATTGCTTCCCTGCAATCATTACTGGAATAGCTCTGCCAAAACATTGGTGGGACATATGTTATAAAGTATGTGCAGCTTCAAGAGCTAAAGGGAGGTTCATGTTCCTCTGGCTGGTTGTATATCTGTTATACAGGAGAATGTGGCTCTCTTCTCTGAGAAAGCTAAAGCTTTGTTTCCCATCCAAGACCATATCTAGGTACCAGAAAACATTTGTAATGACATCTGAGATTAAGACCATATAAAAAAGGAAAAAGAATGAGAAAAGGTTGATGGGGGGAAGAAAAGGGTAGTTTGCTTCCTTTGGCATGGAATTACATGTCTGGACTTTATCTAGCAAGCAGGTTTGACATTTATACTGCATTTATCTCAGTGTGGCATCAGAGATCTGGATTTCTGTCTGTTTGACTATAGGAAAGTCACCCTGCCCCTCTGTGCCTCCGTTTCCACCACAACCTCTTATTTGTCTTCATTTAGAATTTCAGTTCTGTGCAGTTGGAAAGTGTGTTCGTTTGTGCAACCCCTGAGGCATAAATCTCAGATGCAGTCTCTGCATACTGCTGAAATACGAACATCACTATTGCTGTTGTGACTCTAAAGAAGCCTTTGATCTCTGCTTTTATTTCCTCAGCTTTAAAATGGGACAGTATCTCACAAGTGGATTATAAGGATTAACTGATTAATGCTAATGAAATATTTTTACTTTCTCAGAAGGCTTTTAAGGACAGCAAAATATTGTTGGGGAAATGACAAATATATTCCATTTGTTTTTCATTAAATATGCTATATGATTGACTCAAAAATGCACTTTTGATCAATCACATAGAATAGCCGGTCTCATGGCAGAAGTTTTAAGTGTTGTATCTGGCTTTTTACAGCTTTGTGCAAGGGAAGTGGAAAGAGGAAGGAACTGTGCATAAGTTTGCTTCAGGAATACCAGGAATTTTAATGATTTCCTGTGTCAAGTCTGAGGGTCCTCCTCTACCATTCAGGAGTGACACTGTGTAAACAACAGTAGAGTAACCTCAAAAGAATAGTGAGCTCTAAGAATTAAAACCAAACTAGTATGTGACTTTTTTTCAAAGTATACTGGACAAGCATACCAGAAGCCTGTTCAAAGTGCAATTAAGAAAGTGAAACAGCGGTTCATAACAAAAGCTGGTTCATTTTAGCAGTACGAGATATTGAGAGCTGGGCTAGCAGTCTAGTGGCAATACCACCACAAATGCACAAGGAACCAACCATTCAGCCTTTTGTTCTCTCAAGTAGCAAAGAATTAGGGAACCTTGCTATATATGCTGTAAAGGACACAGACTTTCAGTGCAGGAAATTGTATGGCAAGGCCAATATGAAAGGGTTAGAAAAGCCTGTTTTTCCCAGGGATCCATGAAATAAAAAGTGAGAGAATAAATAAAAGGAGAACCTGCGAGCCTTTAACACACATGGAGGATAAAAATACTTTTTTCCAAAACAGTTTTCCTAGGGAATGGTAATAAACTCTAATTGTGGATAGAAAGCTTCCTCAGAGATGTTAGTGAATGGCTAGGTGACTTAGTTGATAGTGGGAGTATGTAATTGAGAAAACAGCTAGATAGTTTTTAATTCTAGAAATTTTAATTTTCATATTTTTACAAGATTTAAGGTCTGGCTGAAAAGATACTCTTTTTGTTACTGGAATTGCTTAGCAATTCATATGACTCGACTTCAGATATGTATATATTAGAAACAATAGCTTTTCAGTGATAGAATGCTTCATAAAGTGTTTTTAAGTCAGAAGTATTCTGTATTTGTTTCCAATTTGCATGGCGACAGGCAACTATCATGATATATTGGCATGTGTATGCATGTATGTGCATATAGGGAATTTAGAAATACAATAACCCTGGAGGGATGCTGAAAATGTTCAGGCTGCAAAAGAGAGAGAGACAGGCTGCCTGATAACTGAAGAAACAGTTCATTTTATTCTGTGCAGGCAGGCAGGAAAGGGAGTGCAACATAAGCAAGACATTTCATTTGTGGTTGAATCCACAGATGAGCTATTGTAGAAAGTATTCTCCAAAACATGCTTACATGAGAGATGGGGCACGTGGTACTGATTAGATTTAGTACCAGCAGGGCAGTTTTATTACACAGAAACATTACAGTTTGAAAGCTGCAAACGTGTTTCAGTGTCAGAAGGCTGTCCCTTTGTTGTTACACTGTCTTAACAGGAATTAATGAAGCTCTGCACCTTCTCAGAAAGTGCTCAGCACCTTTTAGCTTTGGCCATTGTTATAGCTGCAAAGATTCAAAGCTAGAGACAATGTTTTCTTTTAATAGTCAAACATGCTGGAAAACAAAGGAGAAAGCATGCCTCACATTCCACTGAAGTCAGTGGTTTCTGTCTCTTTTTGCACTTCAGATCACTTCCAGTCCCCTTTGGCAGGAAAGGAAGAGCCAGTGTTTGAGTCTGCATTGTCTGCTCCCATACAGGGGTACTGAGCTTACACCTATCAGACAGGGAGCGATGCACCCCGTGTGTTACCGTGCTGGTGCTGCTGTGTCCCGTCACTAAGTGCCTTCTTGCCTATTAGCTGATAGATTAGAAGTAAGAAAATAAGAGATTATAAAAAAACAAATGTACAGCCTTTTTTATATTTGGTCTTCTGGCATGCCACTGATTTGATCTACACTCTTTTTATCTAGATGATACCTAGAAGTTTATTCAGTGAAATGTGTAGTTGGATTTATTCAGATACATTAGATCTAAAAAAAAACAGAAGAAGGAAACATTTTGAGCATTCATTTATCTGAAAATGTCAGCTATTAAATATGAGCTTGGGAAACACAATGCCCAGAAGTTGTACGGTATTGTTATTCTCAGAGCATCTTCTGAGCCCTGATATAACAACCAGTCTGAAAAATGTTGAGTGCCATTCTTTGGAATTATTTTTCTGCTAGAAACAGGTTTACACAGCAAATCAAATTATTTTAGAATCAGTTTAACCAAATTAAGAAGGTTAAGAAAATGTATATGTTGGATTTAACACAACATTTCAGCCTTTATTTGCCTGTTCTCTGCTTTTTCCCTTCTCTCTTTTCTAGACTACAAATCAATGGCAGGCTAAATTTTCAGGTCTAGACTTTGTTTCAATGACTATTTTTCCAAACCAGGGAGAATAGGAATAATATTAAACAGAAAACAATAAAAAACACAGAAGACTCTCCACTAAGCATATAGTTATTCCTCCAGTGTCAGTAATTCCTGATTGGATTCATGGTGATGAATGGAAGAATCCCTAACTAATTTCGCTTTTTGATATAATTGCTCTTTCAGATTTCCCTTTATCCTTAAACTATTGCTCATGAGAGCATTCTGCAAGGTAGATAGTACCAAATCAGCATTTCATATATAACATTTTAGTTGTTTTCTAATTGTTTGGTTTTACATATGGATTTAATTTGTTCATCTAACAAAAGTCAGGGTAACATGAACACATATGATTTAGCAAATATGCAAGATTGTATTAAAAAAACCCACACAACTACTGTGCTTGCTGGAAGGAAGTGCCAGGGGCCCTCCAAACATGAATTGTTAATTACTTTCCTCTTCAGCTGCCATAAAGAACTCATCAAATGCCAAATTATTTCCCTAAACAATGAGTAGCGCTGGTTCCTCTTTGGCCTATGTGCTTATTTGTTAAGAATTACAACTTCCTTAATTGATACATACATTCAAAGGAAAAGGAAAGCCAACAGTGAAGCTATTTTTGAGTCAGTTGTGGTCAAGGAAAACATCAAAAATACTCTTTAGTGATGAAAACACAATTTAGTTTTCAGCCCCCCAAATCTAAAAAAGCAGCAATATGAAACTTTTCCAAATGTCCTCACATTTTATTTTACCCTTAGACTGAGGACATAGGAAACATCAGGCTGATGTGTCTGTTCCTTCTTAAAGTTCTAAATGCTTTATGACAGGAGAGGCAAGTTATAGCTCTTCCTCCACTTGAACGAAAGCAGTGCTTGAACAGCATCATAGTATGCAAAAGCACTTGTGTTTGTGAATTAGGAGAAATTTGAAAAGACATTATTTGGGAAAGGTGGACTGAAGATGGCATTATGGGAAGTGTTTCCAAAGATGTAGTAGATGTATTTTGGGAAATCACAGAAACTCAGAAGCTAAATACAAAGAAAAATAGAGTAGAAAAGAAAGGAAAACAAGAAAGGAAAACTTCAAAAATAGTTCTGTTAAAATTTTTCTATCAAAGTGTACACCTGGAATGTCTAAAGAAGAGCACATCCTGACAGTGTAACAACTTAAATTCATTGAGAGTTTGCAGGTGCAAAGCCGATGTAAACTTAATGGGTCTGTCCCACCTAGTGCTGACATCTTTATGTCCCACAGAAGCCAATAGGAATTGAGAGTTCGTAGTATTTTCCAAAATCAAACCCTTGAAAAGTCCAAGAGAAATAATGCATGCTGGGGAAAAAATAAAATAATAATAAAAAAGAAACAGTCTTGATACTAAGAAGATAGTGAGACACAATACTGTGATAAAAAGTACATGATGCTGCCTCCTGAGCACAGCTGAAGGCAGCTGGAAGGTGGTGGGAGGGCTTTGTCAAGGCTAACTGGAGAGAGAGAGGAGCAAAGGCCATGAAAGGCCTGTAAGACAAAATATCAGCAATGTGAAAAGCTGAGCAAAGACTGATATGTAGCTCAGTGCCACGTAAATAAGGTGAATAAAATACATACTGAATGAATGTTAGCTTTTGTAACAGCTGGGCCAGTGCTGGGGTCAGATGACAGACAGTGGAGATCATAGGATGGCTTTAGACCCAACAGGCTCCTGCAGAAATCAGTGGCAACTTTATTAATAGCATGACATCACATCATGAACTTCAGTAACTACCCTGCTTGAGGCACTCATCATTTGGTAATGCTTCTGGGGTTTGTCGGGACTGACCCTTGCCATGATCTTTTACAACCCCAACCAGTACTAGTTGACAGGAACTGCTAAATGGTAGTTACTGTTTTTAGCAGAACTTCTCTATGTTATAGTGAGGAATGTGCATTCACTTACCATGCAGAAAAGTTTATTAAAGGGCAAAATAACAAACCATGTGATTGTCAACATCATAATTTCATACTAGACGTGGTTCTGGCCACACCTCTGTTTTCCCTAGTCACACCAATTTTCTGGGTGTTGCTCTCGGGAAGTACCAAGACCGAATGCTTTGCTCTCACAATAACAGGGCGCAGGACACTCTTACTATTTTGATTTGTGTTGCACTACTTTTATAAGTACATTCAGTAACTTCCAATGTGTTTTCTTACAGAATATACAGCACAATCTGGGCCTGATTTTCATGAGCCTTCATTGCTAGTAGACAACAGAATATGGTAGATTCATCTGACATGTTGTTATATTTTCCTATACTAACCTTTCTGGGGAGGAAAAAATAAATAACTGTTTAACACACACACAAGGAATGTTGGTCTGCAACCCAGGTCAATGTAAGCCTACAAAATTCCTCTTGGTTTTATTGCTGGCATTGTCATTAACAGTGTTCTGTGCCTGTTATCTGGTCAGATGAATTCTTTTTCTGTTATTGCAAGACATTCCAGTACATTAAGCTTAAAGTTGTCATTCATCTGTATGCAGTTTATAAAATAATGTTACCATTACCTCACCATTTCACTTTGCAATGAGATATCCTCCCTCCTAGTGTTCTGCCCCACAGTATGACAATGTCATGTACTCCTCCCAGTGATTTTTCCTTAGTAAAATCTATGACTGTGGTTTTCATAGTAATTGAATTACTGTACTGAAACAGTTGTTGCGGATTTCACATTTCAGCCAAGGATTGGTGTGAAAGGTTATTCAGCGTTGGGTGCTGTCTGACTTAGAACTACTGAATCTGTACCCAGTCACTTGCTATCTACTTCAGCTCAAAAGCACCCAAAAAAACATTGCTGTCTTTACAGTCTGGGCTTCTAAAGCAAAATTTTGTCCCACACTGCTGGTCTCAGCAGCCAGACTCCATACCAGCAAACACTGCCAAGGGCTGGAGTGTAGGAGCTTCCTCTTGCTCATGTTGACAACACCAAGATCACGTTGCTTGTTGCTGCTCCTACCCCTATTCCTACTTACTTTCTTGCTTTCCATGTATTCCAGCAGTGGTCCGTGTAGCTCTTAACACATCCTCAGCCATCCATGTAGCCAGGCATGGATGATCGTTTTTATTTTCCATAATTCTCATACTGCAGTCATCAATGAAGCCAGGAGCGTGGTTGGGTATGGGTGCACTACAACGTCACCTCCCCAAGCTGCTGTCCTCAATGCTCAATTCAAGGTGAAGAGTTCAAGCACAGTCTCTGCCAGTTGGAAAGAATAGTTTTCTTCCTTCTGAAGATCTTATTCATTCTATTGTCATGTGAACATCTGACATGGTGGATCTTTGGAGCAACGGTTTTCATTTTTAACATGGCAATACTGTGTGTTCTGATCAAACCAAAGAGCAGCCAGCAGTCACCCATCAGGTCCCAAGAATTCTTACAGCCAAAAAGCCTTTGTCTCCTAACACAGTGTAATCAAATCATTTGGCTCCTGGGATGTACCTTTGGGGAACTGTGGCTGGGATACCAGCAAAGACATGTTGAAAAGAAGGAAGAAATGTAAATGAAATTGAGAAATATATGTGAATGAAGCAGGGGGGTGGGGGGTAGGGGGGGTGAGGTGCTGAGAAGAAGAGAGGGGGTTAAGGCATGAAATTTCCATGGAAGGCAGGCTGAAAGGACAAGGCACAAAAAGAGCACCAAAGCTAAAGAAGAAAGGGAAAAGAATCAACAAAGAGATGACAGACAAACAAAAAACAGGCAGAAGCAGATTACATCTCATGTTTTGTACTATGCTGCTGAGAGGTCTTTGCGAAGTGGAGAAGCTTGTATGCGCACATGGTGTGCTGGGAAACTGCTGGGAGGATTCCCACTTGGGTCAGTGTGAAAAAGGTGTACCTCATTTTTTGTATGGCTTTTACCTGGAAAAACCCCCTATGTTTCCATTCCAAAAATACCTCAAGAGTTGAAATACCATGAGGTAAGTAGAAACAATTGCGGCATGAGAGACAAATACCTGGGCAAGTTCCTTTGCAAATCACTGGTGTAGACATAGAAAGCAGGTTGGTCCTCATCATTAGTGTTACCACCTTCCTTCCAAATTCATCATGAAACTTAATCATTGCACAGAGTCTACTAACTTTAATCCTCATTAGGGAATAAATAAAAATAGACTGTACTCCAGGAGCTAGATTCCCAGCTCAGTGAATGATTACTTTGATTTCAGGATTTACAACAATGTAACTGCTCAGAATGCTTTCTCTCTTTCCTGTGTCCAAATTGCTTAATCTATGCAAGCTTCCATGTTTGGACTTCTAAATACAAAGGCATATTTTATTAATGGATGCAAATTAAAATTTTCTCCTGTTATACATGCCTGCTTTCAAGGCACTCACACCCTCTCATCTGTTAGGAAGCAGCCACATTGCCTGAGTTTTCAGGGACTGGGTGTCCACCAGTGCAAACAAGAGATTAGCATCAGTTTGTTTGGAATAGTTGCCAGTGCTGTGGCAAGTAAACCTGTGCCATTTCAGGGCCCCTGCAATAACAGATGTCACACATCTGTTGCAGAGAGGTCATGCCAGCTTGAGGATGCAGGTACAGGCTTAAGTTCAAGCATGGCAAATTTATTAGTATTCAAGGGGTTATGTTATTTCACAACTCTTTTTCACAGCTAAAATTTTCCCAAATTAAGCCTATCCTTATGTGCGTGACATTAGTATAGGACACATTAAAAAAGTAGTACACAGAGTTGGGGTTATGGGTTGAAAACTTAACTAAATTGTTTATTTTGAAGTATCCCGTGACCACCTGTTTTTTTGTAGGACTAGTGAATGCTTTTCTAATAAAATGGGTGGAGGGAGGGGGATAGTCAGCAGAATTCATTGCTACTGTAGTGCCTGTTCAGAGCTTGACTGTTGTTATGTCTACATCCTGAAACATGATGCAGGAAGATAAAACTGTTGTTCATGTTAATAAATTACATTTTGTCTATAAACTTCCATTCTCAAATAAGTAGACATTACATGCACCTGCTCTAAGCCTAAAATCCTTAATCATTTAATTTGTTTTAAATTGTACTGTGGATCCATAAAACATCCACACTGGTACACCAGTGTAAGTCAGTTGACTTTGAGTCTATCACTGCAAAATTCACAGAAATTTCTCTGGAAGCTGATATAGTCTGTGTCAGACTTTTTGAAGCTTATTGCCATTTTATACAAGCATGTGATTTCTGCAAAGTATGCCAACAATCTGCTATAAGAAAACAATTTAAGGTAACCTGAGAGAATTGACAAGAACATTGCTCTTTCTAGAATCTTATCCTCTAAACCTTCCTTCATGTAAACCAGCATGTTATCACTATAGTTCAAGTCTTCACTGGGATCTAAGTTAAGTTATAATTTCTCATTGCCTGCTTTAGGATGCTGTAATATTTCTGACCTGCATATGTACGGTCTCAAAAGTCAGACAGACATGTAAAGCACCTGACACTAAGATTTTTTACAGTGGTAGCCAGATGGTACTTGCAGGCAGGTGGATAGCTACAGGAGTCATACTCTGAAAATACAGAAATGGAACTGAGAAAGCCCCATGCATTTTACTTCACAGACCCTCTGCAGTCTCCTGACCCTGCTGTCTGAATTAGAATTGCCTTAGAATTTCTAGTTCAGAGTTTGTTTACAGCACTGGCTTCTTTTTCTTGATAGTTGTTCAAGGTTGTAAAGATCTATCTAAAAATAAAAATTAGAACACGTCCCTTGTGCACATTTCTGTCTCCTTTCTCAAATGAGACCAACCAGAAAGCAACTGACACTAATACTCACAGTCTTGGTTGAATATAGAACATTGCTGAATACACCAGGGCACCAGTGAGTGCTGCTCTCAGCGCACAATGGCTGGCAAAAGACTAGCGTTGTAACCTGAGTTAAGTTGCTGGGAAGAGATGTTCTTTTTGCAGAACTCTCTGTGATAGGAGAGAGAGAAGCATGTTCTCAGTGTGTATAGAAGCCTTCACAGATCAATGACAAAATTCCCTTGGTTCTCAACAGTCTTCAGTGTCTGGGGCATCTAGTGTAAATACTGCCAAAATTGCCTTTCTGTGTTAATCTGTCAGGCTATTGCATACTCCAGAGCCCACTTTAAATTATTATTATGATTGTGAATTTAAGTGGTTTTGTCCTTTTTCAGCAGATAGGCGTGCTAAGATGCATACCATCACTGTCATTTTACCTTCTTCTCTTTCTGCTTGAAACTGAAAAAGAACATGGAAGCACTTATTCTCATTCTGTACTTAAGTGCCACATAATCTTATTCCAAATATTTGTGAATATAAAAATTATTCACTTTTTGAATATTTTCCTATACTTTCGCTTTAATTGTTTTTGTGAGACACTCAAAGGTACTGTCTGTGTTTGAAGATCCTTTATTACAATGTGATTTCCAAATTTCAGTAATACTATTTTAGTTTGTTTTCATGGCTAGGATGTTAGACAGAGAACTAATCCACTAAAAAGCTGTAGTTGTGTGTGGGATGTGTATAGCCTCTCTTAGGTAGCTTAAGAAAACACTTCGATATTCAAGAACATTCTCCCATAATGTTCTTGAAAATATCTAACATTTTGTACAGTCTGCTGAATTCCAAAAGGAAAAAATAGTCTACTCTGTTGTCAGACCTTTACATAAATATTTTTCCCTCTCCTTTCACTCCTTCTATCTCGAGAATGGATGTTTTAATAATGATCAGGAATCTTCACTAAAGACATATCTCTTTCTCCTTCTAGAGGAGTCTATTGGTTTGATTTTTGCATGTTCTCACCATCATTTCATCAAAGATCTACCAGATTGCAACAGACACCCCAGCTGGACTTCATCAGGTTGCTGGTTCTTTTGCTCTCCCAATTATAAAGAGCTGTGCTTGGAATGAGATTATTTATATTATATTTATATATTGGAAGCAGCCTTCCAATACCTAGAGGGGACCTACAAGAAAGCTGGAGAGGGACTTTTTACAAGGGCATGTAGTGATAGGACAAGGGGGAATGGCTTTAAGCTGAAAGAAGGTAGATTTAGATTATATATTAGAAGAAATTCTTCACTGTGAAGGTGGTGAGACACTGGCACAGGTTGCCCAGAGAAGCCGTGGATGCCCCATCCGTGGCAGTGTCCAAGGCCAGGCTAGACGGGGCTCTGAGCAACCTGGTCTAGTGGGATGTGTCCCAGCCCCGTGGCAGGGGGGTTGGAACTAGATGATCTTTAAGATCCCTTCCAATCCAAACTATTCCATGATTCTATGATTATTACTGTTAATTGCTGTTACTAATTTTGCAGAGGTATGCACCTGGTGTTGGGAAGCCTGAGTACCTGGCTGAGCTGGTGGTTGCCAGTGGTAAATGTAGTCTGTAAGAACAACTTTAGGTGAAGTTTTGTCTCAGCACTTGAAGCTTTTTTAACTCTTACCAGTGTCCCAGCCCTGTCTGAAAGGTTTTACAAGCTTTGCAAAATAAAGCTTTCAGGTCCCCATCTAAGGTGAATAAAAGTGCTCGGGTTTTGTGGTTCTGGGACAAGAAATTCTGACACCTACTATCCAAGTTCTTGTTTCATCAGTGTTCTGGTGTGATCAGTACATTAAAAATGAATGCCCAGACAACTGAAAGCCACATTTCTATCCACAACTAAATATGGATGTATGACTCAGGTAGTGAACATTTACAAATGTATCTTCCAGTTTTTCATTCCTTACTCTTTGAAACCGAAGTTTCTCCACTGGCAGAAAGTAAATACATTGCACCAAATTTTGTCCTTTAGACTTTACTCTGACATGTGATGACTAAATGTTACCCTGATGTTTGACCTCAGTCACAAACCATATACTGCTTGGCAGTCTAGGAATGTTTAGCCCGTGCCTGACCTCATCAATCGTTACTGGAGTGTGGAAACAGGCAGTACCTCTCGCGGTGGGAGCAGGCTGCTTTGGGGCGAGACAGAGGTGCCACCTGTGGGTGAGAAGAGGAACAATTATGTCAATGAAATTACAACTGGATTTTCTTTATTCAGTGTCTTTTCTATATTCAGTGAATTTAAAGATCAGTATCAGTCAATGTAATTTCAGTAAAAGGCTTATGCCTCTTTTAATAGGATGATGGAGACATAGGTGTCTGCTGTTTGGTTTTGACGGTGTTCCTTTACACCACAGATTCCCCTTTAAAAATCCTTGAGCTTAGTGATGTTTAATCAAATCCCATTTTTTGAGGAATATCATTTTGGGTGACTTATTATGATAAGTCCACATTTTTGATCCAAAAAGAATAATTTTAAAATTGTCTGTATAGTATCCTTTAATCTTAGCTTAGTCCAGAAAAGTAAGTAAATCTGTTATGAGGCATCAGCAAGCCATGGATGCATACAGCTGAGAGGAAAGCCGGTAATTTTCAAGGAAAGTGCTATTCTGCTTGTGTAGCATACACTCTCTGCCCTGGAGTTCCATAAAACACATGTGTTTCTGATAGTGCGTGCCGTTAGTGGAAAGGTTTTTTGAAGAGAGTTTTCCTGTCTGTTGATTTGTTGTGTGTTGTGAGCAGTTTAAGTTAACATGCTGAATATTTTCACTCATGCCATATTCTCCTGTGCCACAAACAGTACTTACAAAGAGGTAATTAGGTGGATAATTGTCTGGCAGGTACTATCTCTGCTAACTAGATTTCCCATCCATTATGTGCTTTACTGATTCTATTATTACCCATTGGAATAAACTTTAAAAGCAATTTTATCAGGATGCATCTTGATCTACTTTATTCATTGCCTTCACTCCTAGTGCTTATCCCTTACAGTTCATAAAACATCTATTTTGATGGGTGCATTTCTGTTCTCTCAGTTCTTCAGAGATACTACGTAACTGTCTTCAATTTCCATATTTTCTTGTTACACACATTTGTATGGTGATTTCATCACCTCTCATCTTCAAAGCCTGTCCGTGCTTGGAAGTTTTTCAGCTCTACCTCTCCACTTCTAAGTATTCTCCTATCATATAATGTTGCTTAATTTCCTGTTGAGTATCTTTTTCGCAGGAAATACCACCACAGTCCTCCCTGTTGCTCAACCCTGTAATAATGTGCTGCTTCATTCATCTAGTATTCAAATTCCACTGCTTCATGCAAAACATTCCCTAATAACATTTCTGATAAACCTATTTGTTCTTTCCCCACAGCTGTAACTCCATCAGGTCACTCCCCAGCCCTGACTGTTGTAACATCTTCCATACTTTCGATGATCTAGAACTTCCCTCTCCCTTCTCCCCCATAGTTAGTATAAATGTATTTGTTAGTCTCATGTTCCTAGCCTGGCAATCTGACCAGATCCTTCCATCTCTGCTGCCACATAATTTGACCCACTAAACACTACCTTCCATCTCCCCTTACTTAGGTGTCCTTAGCTCACAGTGAACCACCCTGAACTTGACCTTTTTGGAGATGCTACAGGACCTCTAATTTTGACTGGAGTTGCACAGCTGCACAAAATCCCAGTCGGGAGCCCTGCACATTATGTAAGAAAAAATGCTCAGAACCTAAGGACAGGAACAAAATGTAACATTTTCCAGTATTTCAAACCCCATAGAGAATCACTGATGACAAATTTAACAAGCAATTGTTTGTGTCAGACAATATGACAACTATTGAGCAAACAGCTGTTGCTGCAGATGGAATATGTATGGCAGCCGGTGAGTCCAGGTGCATCGCTCTGGAATAAATCAACAGAGCATTGGCATGTTGGTTTATTCCTGGCTGTTTTGATGGCAGTTCTGCCAGTTTCTTTAATGCTCTGCTCTCAATCTTAAGAAAACATTTTTTGCACAATGGTGTAGTAATATGTTGAAATTTAAATAATAGGGAGAGGATTTCCAATGATTATTAATAGATAAGGATTTAGGGACACAGCCTGTTATAATTATATGAGTATATTCACCTTGATTTTTTAAAATGTGATTGCAGGAGATGCTTGCTTTTCCTGTACTTTGTCTTTTAGATACTCTTAAGTTGTTCAGGAGCAGAGAAAGTATTTAACCTGTAGATAGCTTAATTGTATCTTTATTTTCCTGATTGGGACACTGTGCCAGATGCAACAATGGCCAAACCTTTATTGAGGAAATTGTCTACTTTCTGAGAACTGAACTGGGATCAATAACAAATGCCACCTAGGTCCTTGAGTAAGTTGAATTGATTTGACTGCAGGTTTAAATGTGTAAGCTTCTACAGCCTGTTACCAGTACCCCAAATCATATTATTATCTGATCTGTTTTAGCATCTAAAAGGAAAGAATATCTCTCAGTATCCCTGCAAAATATCTTGAAATATAAATCCAAAAGTCATCTAGGAAATCCCTCATGTTTCTGACTCAGTTGGTTTCATCTTCTTTCTGAAAAGAATCTTCATATCCTTAAACCTCTTCTCAAGAGAACAGTGACATGGAGAAATAGTGGTTTTAGACATGCTAATCGCTTTCCTTGTTTTGATGTAAACTCTAAAGGAATGCAGAAAAACAATTTATAAAATGTCTTAGGGCTTGTGCTTTCTGAATATTTGCCTTTCTTGTCTGTTTGGTGATAAAATCATAAAGGTTTTTATAAATCACTTACAGCTTGTGTTCTCCCCATACTTACTACTATGTTTTTAAATATATTCCTCATTGGCAGACTCATACAATCATGGGAATTCATAATCACATTTACGGTTCTTTGGTGAATCAGTACGTACACTGCAGCAATGCAGAGTTTGTTATTAATAACTGTTGTGGAAATGAGAATTCATCCTACTGAGTATTTGGTAAATGCAGTAAAGATGTTGTGGGAGGATTCACATGCTTTCTGTTACAAGAGATCCGTTCCATAGGTTGTAGCTTGTCAACAGAAAAACAGATTAGGCTGTTATTTAAGAGGTTATACACTGACCCAGCTTTGAGTCTCTCTAAATAAATAGAACCTGTAAAAGAGTAGAGGTAAAAGGGAAGCTTGTGTCTGGGCTTACTCTTAAGCCCTTCTCATCTTTGGAACCAAACATCACTGTTTTAGTGGATATTCCTCAAAATTCTTGGAGGCAGGGGGGCACTCACAATCACATCTTACATTTTACTTTCGGTCTGGCTGAGGGCTGAGAGTATTTGGGAAAAAGAAGAGTAGTGGTATCATCCATGCAAGTCTTCACTAGCAAAGATGGCAGACTGACTGTTTTGTCACTGGAGAGCACAGATAAGTGGCAACCTTTGTGTGACACTGACATCTGCTAGCTTCAGAATCTCCATGGCTATCCCACATCTACACTGACAACTTAAAAGGAAGCACAGCAGGGGTTGCCTTCACAGTGTCCTACCAAGGTAAAGAATTCACATGCACAGAAACCCATATGTAACATATTGGGGTGGGGTTAGCTATTTGGAAAAATGTTTATCTTCTCCCCACTAAGTGTAGAAGGTAAGTTATTAATGCACTTTGCTACCAGAGAGCAAATTGTTATTGTAACCAAAGAGAACTAGGCCACTGGCCAGAAGGGTGACAATGATTTCGTGGAACCAAGACAATTCACTGGAAATGCTTCTGCATATCCTGTCTTATTTCAGTAAATTGATTGGAAGGTATATTTATAGTATAAAGGAAAACTTTAATGAGAATCAGCTCATTTTGCGCAGTTCCTCTTCATTACTAACAACCCTTCCTGTTACCAGGCTTGTGAATAAGAAACTTTCCTTATTGTTCAAGCAGCCATGTTTGTTTATATTTGTTTCACCAACATGTTTAATGTCTCCTTGAGTCATTTGTAAGTACAAAATATCACACCCTCTGATGCTAAAATTTGTCCTTTGGGCTCCAAACAGGGTCTCCTGTTGTTTCCATCTCATTATGTATGTACAGGGATAGGAGTAGGGGGAGAAAAACTGCTTGTGAAAAACAAACAGAAAAAAATCCAAGTATTCAGGTCTATTCAAATTTATATGCCCAGAGGAAGCCTAATGCACAGTTCCAGCTAACAGCTGTTGTAGGACCAACAGGGGAACTCGCACCTGTTTTGTGAGTTCTTCCAAAACAACAGTAATTATTTCAGAAAAGTGATAAATAATTTAATAAAAGCAATGATTTATTGAAATTGTAACTGGGGGAATATCCTGCCCAAAATAATAGAGCTATTTTAAGTTGCCTTATTTGGTACCTAAACTGCTTGATATTTTAACTTTGTCTGTCTTTAATCTGAAATTGCTCTGATGCCTATTGATTAGTTTCATCTGAAACACAAGCATCTGTTACAAAATATTGATTTTTGCATCACCTTTTAGCCAAGTAGGTTAATTGAATGGTGCTTGGGGAAATTATTTCAAATGCAGTCTCTGTCTAATATTTGTCTTCAAAATGCTGATGGAATTGTTTGACATTTAGCCAAGATATCTGCTAAAACTGGAGCTTGAGCAATGAGGCTGTGTAACTGAGGTAGTGATTAAAGTCACATTTTGAAGAAACTTTGTGTATTCCCTGTTTAGACAAAACAAACAAACCAAAGGCCAGATCTGGCTTCCATTAGAGTTAGTGGGAGTTTTGCCATATTTTTAACAGTTGACTGTTGGACTACTGATATTTTAGGGAACACTCGGTACCATTGTCCTTGCAGTTTAAGTTAGCATAGAGTATTGAACTGTCATGCAAACCCACCTGTATTTACAGTGGTTTGTATTGTACATCCATGTGATACTCAGGTCAGAATAGTTTCTTGTGGTTCCAGGCTTTAGTACAAATTCAAAACCTGGGTTTCAGTCAACGCTTAGGAGACAGTATGCTTATTTGCCAATTAACAAGTGTTGCCTCATTTTAATGAGGCAACATACTTCTAACACTTCACCTTCTCAAATATCAAAGGGGAAAAGAAGGAACATTTTTTTGACTGAATCCCCGTGAATATTCCTGGTAGTTTCACATTTATTTCTAAAACATTCTGGAAGAGACAATAATGTAATAAAATGTAAAGATGTAATGTAAAAAAATTTTTTTTAAATAACCCGTTTTCTAAAAAGTACTCTATAAAATGTTGATAACAAACTGTAAAATAATGGATCACTGCTGCAAAATAACAACAGTCTCCCACCATCTGCTGATCTGTATATCTCTCAGGATCAATCAACATTACCAAAGCATTGAAAACAGAATCAGAAAAAGAGGTGATAAGTGATTTCTGTTTCTCCTTACTGTGGTTTGTGTTTTTGTATCTCTTAAGTGTTCCACTGACATCAGGTTGCCTTCCAACTATCTTTCTTAAAATATTTGTGAAGCAAAAGGTATATGACTCAATGTTTTGGGGTGGTAGTGCCTATCTTGTGTTGTATGTCACTTCATGGATTCTTTTTTCAGTTGTCATTATTCTGTGGCAGTTAGGTGGCTCCAGGCATTCATACAGCCCATTTCTCTTTGGGCTTTGCTTTGCTTTACTCTGGCCATGCACAAGACCATAGAAATAGACGACTAGGTGAGGATCAATCTGTTTCAGTGAAGATTTTTGTTCCTTCCCTAGAGACTGAAGACCTTTCTATAGAATTGATGGGCTCCACTGATTTAGTTTGTTGATTTCATTAAGCTATAAATGAAAGATATATAGATGAAGCTTATGGAATGTAAGTTAGCAAGCTATTAAGATACGAGAAGTAGGTTGTAAAATCCAATACAACATTTTTTCCTGTATAATTTAACAAGTAACTCAACAGATAAAAATAGATGTACTGGCTTTGCCAATGAAATTTGACTGTTTTCCAATCTATGTGTCGTAATCTATGTCATGAAGAGGAATAAAACAGATTCCAGTTTATATCCCTGAAACAATTTAGTTGTTTATACTTGTGAGGAGAAGCTAATTAGTCTACTTTAGAATTACCTTTCATCAGTACTCTTTGCTATCCACATTCCCAAAGTGAAAACAGTGAGCTTGATTCTTTCCTCACATTAAGAAGATTTACCACATTCCAACTTCATTGCCTGTACTAAATAATTCCTAAATAGTCTGATGTGAGATTAAAATTATCAGGTCAGTGTGTTCAACATTTAGGAGAGACCACCTTAGACTTCAATGAGTTTACAGGTACTCTTGGTGTGGATTATTGACTTAATGATGGAAGGGGTTTGTTTAGCAGATGTGCCAAGCAGCATTGTGGTCTACAGTGAGTTAATGAGTGTACTTTCACTGTATTTAAGTTATCCCATTAAAAGTATATGGTTTTTCAGGTATAGATTTAGAGAAAATCAGGCTTTCAAGCAGTCAGATACATTGTCAAAATAATTTCTTATATATGTAAGTATTGAAAATACCCTCACCTGTCTAACTAGAAGAGCTTCCATTATACAAACTAGAAGAGCGTTTAAAAAAACACTGTAACACTGCAACCATTTCTACTGCCTGCTTGATGTTCACCGTTTTGCCAGCTTGACTGAAAACCTCTGCAGTCAGTTTTATATATTTATTCACTTCTTGGCTTGCTGGGTGTGCTTCCGCAGCTGCTGTAAGCTGACCTGAATGCCTGCTGCTGCCTGAAAGGGCAGTCCTGCCCTAAGTGTGCTTCCATCTCCTTCCTTGCGCCGGCATAGATGAGGGAAATGAACAGAAAATCAACCCAACAATAGCATGATTTTCAGTCAGATCAGTTTTGTGATCAGCCTCAGCAAATATCTACACAAATGAAGGCAGAAAGGAAGTGATGGGAATGCAGAACTGAGGATAGCACAGGAGGAAAAACGGGACCACATTTTTTTGGCAGTGGGTTGCATGCATGTCAAATTCAAGTGGCAGCCACAAGGTATCACTTCACAACATAACATGAGTGGCATATCAGCGCATTGCTGCTCTTCTCAGAATCACAGAATGGTCAGGGCTGGAAGGCACCTCTGGAGATCATCTAGTCCAACTCCCTGGTACAGCAGGGGCACCTACAGCAGGTTGCACAGGTCGCGTCCAGGCAGGTTGTGAATGTCTCCAGAGAGGGAGACCCCACAGCCTCTCTGGGCAGCCTGTCCCAGGGCTCTGCCACCCTCAAGGTAAAGAAGTTTTTCCTCCTGTTCAGGTGGAACTGCCAGTGTTGCAGTTTGTGCTTGTTGCCCCTTGTCCTGTCGCTGGGCACCACTGAAAAGAGCGTGTTGCCGTCCTCCTGACACTTGCCCTTAAGATATTTGTACACGCTGATAAGATTCCCTCTCAGTCTTCTCTTCTGCAGGCTACAGAGGCCCAGTTCTCTCAGCCTTCCCTCACAAGGGAGATGCTCCAGTCCCCTCATCATCTTCATAGCCCTCCACTGGACCCTGTCCAATAGTTCCCTGTCTTCTTGAACTGGGGAGCCCAGCACTGGACACAGCACTCCAGATGTGGCCTCACCAAGGCAGAATAGAGGGGGAGGATCACCTGTGGCGTACGAGGCACAGACTTTGCAAGGGTTGTGAAGCAAAGACATTTATTGTTAGTTAGTTACAGCTTTTATAAGTTCATACTCTGTACGCACGCTGCTAAAAGCTTTACTATTGGTCAAACTCTACTGTCCATATGCCCAGCCGCTGTTCACTATAGGCTACTCTCTGCTGTTCACACTGTTTCCTTATCTTCTAGAGGTGAGATCACTTTCCTCCTTTGTTTCTGTGTCATCCAGGTTTCCTCTCATACTCCCTCAAAGTTATTTACCTCTTTGCTGCAGGATCACAGCTGCACATAGTCAAAGCAAAGCCACAGCTGCACATTATCAATGTCAAAACAACCCACTATCTCAGTTCCCTACAATCACCTCCCTTGACCTGCTGGCTATGCTCCTCCTAATGCACCCCAGGATCCCACTGGCCGCCTTGGCCACAAGGTCACACTGCTGGCTCGTGGGCAACTTGCTGTCCACCAGGACTCCCAGGTCCTTCTCTGCAAAGCTGCCTTCCAGCAGGTCAGCCCCAGCCTGTGCTGGTACATGGAGTTGTTCCTCCCTAGTGCAGGACGCTACACTTGCCTGTCTCACCTATCTTCCCTCCCTCCCCTTCTCATCCCAGCCATAAACTGCAGCTACTTACCTTTATTTGCCATCTGTTGCTTGCAAGACCACTCTTTGATCCGTGTTAGCTTGCCAAGTATACAGAGGGCAAGAAGCTCATCTGATCATAGAACCACAGTTTAGATGCTCAGACAGTGCTAAATATTTTACAGTATTCAGGGAAAAACGTTTTCATGTTCTGAAGGCATGTACTCCATTAATAATCATACAGCATTTTCATAACTCTTCCATTTATAAAAAAAAAGCAAGTGACAAAACTCTTTACTTCCAGCTGGAAGTAACTGGTTCTTCACTGGAAAATGATTCCTTAAATGGTCACAGGTACATTTGGCCTGGAGAAATATTGTTGTTAAGTCATCCCACTAACCAGTTAATTGCTGTGGCCTACCTACTGATGCCCAGCATTCAAGTCTGAGCCAAATGTAAATTGAGCTCAGAATATGCTACAAGCTGACCTGAACTAATGATTTCAGACAGCATATAAACCATAATTCTAACCCTGCAGGCCTTTCTCATCTGAATGAACTTTGCCTAGTAGTTCTATTAAATCTATAATGTGGAGTGGTTAGTGCTTTATCTATAGCTGATCCAAAAATTATTCATTAAAAATTATTTTTAATGAAAATTGATTTTAAACTAAATTAGTCTCAAAAGGTGTCTCTTTCTTTTTTTGAAGGGGAAAAGATATTGGGGTAAAAAAACAGACACCTGAAAATTGGGAAGAAAAATTGCTTTTGACCAAAAACACAGGAAAATTTTTTCACAAACGAAACTTCCTTGTTTCTTGTTTGTGTTTCTGACTTTAAAAAAATGCTGGTTTTATTGAAAGTATCAATGCAAAAGGAACTCATCTTCCATCTCCTGTTACCCATAAATATCTCATACTGTGACCTGGACAGAAGGAGGGGACAACAATGGCCATTAAGTCTCACAGTACTTTTTTTTCCAGATTCTGGTGGACACCTAGTGCAATTTAGAACAGGTTTAGAAGTTGTGTTGTACTCAGATTTTTCCTTCTAGTTTTCCATAAGTTTGGGAAGCAAAGTGCTACTGCCATTTGAAATGAAAGTCTTCTTGTTCTGTCTCTTAGCCTGATAAATGTCTCCTAGGGTGAGGTCTAGAATCAGGCTCATTGAACTAGTGCTCCAAAACTGGAGATGCTTCCCAGTATTTTATAGACAGAATTTGTCTTCAAAATGTAATCTCACTATGTAAGGTCAAGTTATTTAAAAGGAAAACTGGATGAAAGAAAGGCATTCTTCTTTCCAGGCTTTAGTGAGAACTGAGCAGTACTTGACGGAGACAGGAAAAAGGGCCAGCCAAACTATTGCAGCTACAACGCTTGCAGGCCCGATGAGAAAAGGTTATGGAGTGTGCTGGTTCAGCTGCACACAAGTTAAAGAAAACCACGGTCATGTGGTGCAAGTGATGCTTGTAAAATCCTTCTCAGCTGATGTGTATGATGCAAGGCATTGTATAGGTATTGCATACTTCAGCTATCTTGGTAATAGCTACTTGCAACATCTTTGTTTTGTTTTTACAGGACACAACTGAGAGCTGATACTACACTGCTAAGTGATACAATATACTCCTGAAGCCATCATCAAGATTTCAGTCTAAAATTCTGAGATAAAAGGACAAATGCAAACAGAACTACCTTACAAGCCTTAAAGGTGAGACTACAGGCTCCCTTCTTCTAGTTTATCTATAAATATGTCTGTGTGCACATATACACACTTCATCTATCAGCTTGCTACATTTAACTGTCATGGAGTCCACTGTAATACAGATGTGTTTTCCTAGGTTTTACTTACATGTGGCCAGATTTTTTAAGAGCTCAAATGCTGTTTCATTACCTAATGAAATGGATAGGATTTTAAAATTTCTTTAACTAGCAACTGTGGTGACACTTTGAACTGACCTGTTCTGAAAACTTATCCCCACTTGCGAGTGCTTTGACATGGATTAAAAGAGAACAGTTATTTGTACTTGATCTCACCATATCCCAGTGGGTCAGTGGAACAGTTATCACTTCAATATGTAGCAAGTCCTGGTTTTCTTTAAAAGACAAGAGGGGTATTTATCAGGATAAGAGTCATTACATTCCTCCAGTTCTGTTGTGACAGGAATTTGAGGTGGAGTGGTGCATAGTCCAGAGTCCCCATGGGATTGTAACAAACACAGGTTCTGCCTGGGTCTATCCAGATTAATACGCCTTTTATGTTGAGAATGAACTGGCCAAACCCAGCCTTATTAAGTCCACTGTAGTTCAATAAATCCAAACTCTAGCTTTAGCAATATTTTTGTATCCAGCATATAAGGTCAAAGTGTGAATGTGCTGAGCACCTGAGACCCACTCCCAGTTCCCATTAAAATCAACAGATCAAATCTTTGAGTTCTCATTCAGCCCTTGCTCAAGCAAAACCCTCAAACACTGAGTCATGATCCAACTTCATAGGCATTGCATTAATCAGAACCTGTCTGGATATGGCTACTGTCAGTTTCTTCCCTTGTTTTAGGAGACAGTTCCTTAAACCCCTATACCTCTGGGTAACATTACTACACATTTTTGTAACTTTAACAAACGTTGAGAATACTGTGTTACACAAGAACCGTTCACTATTCAAAAAGATTAATGGGCTTAGCGAATAGCGTGTATGATCTATGTGACTGCATGATAGCCTTTAAAGATACTTAGCAGCTTGACAGCTGAAGTGTTGTGTGAATCACTGACCTTGAGGGAATTCTTCTGGATAATGTCACTACACATGCTAAATCTTTGAACTGTTAATTGGACATTGTTAACAAGGATGCTGTATGCAGTATGCAATCAGTAAGACTGATAAACCTAATAAGAGGGTGAACCTACCAGTTTAATTTTAATCACTGACATAGGCTACGGATGGGTTTTTTGGTCTCTATTCAGTAAAGTGGCTACTGAAATTTGCAGGAACCTTGCCTTCTGCTGCCTCCTGGACTTGCCCTTCATTGTTGTATACAACGTGTCAGTGAGATTTTGAACCTGCAGAGTTCAAGCATGTTATGATTTCAGTAATATTACATATAGTCTGAATCAATAAATTAAAAAGCACAGTAGTTTGTTGGGCTCTTTTAATAGAAGATACTCTATTTGAAATCTGTCAGTGTTAATTATGTAACCTTAACATGGAATAAATTATGAACCCTTGAAAATTACAAGCACATTAATCTAAGTCCAGCAAGACTATTTGCAAAACTAAGGACTATTAATTTAATGAAGGGTAATCAGGACCTATAAACCTATTTTAGTCTGTTACTGAAGTCATTACAGAAATACCCATTTTTTGGGACACAGTACAAAGTTAGTTTGAAAAGTGGCCTAGCGATATGTAATCTGGCTTCATTTTTGCATGGATACGAATGCAAGTGTACCTAATTGTCAAGTGAGGATTCTGTGGGAAAAATGTGAACTCTTTTCATCTTGTTGGAGACTGAATTCTACTTTCATTCTGTGGTCATTACTTGCCCAATATCAAAATA
This sequence comes from Ibycter americanus, assembly GCA_035590275.1. Classification (NCBI taxonomy): domain Eukaryota; kingdom Metazoa; phylum Chordata; class Aves; order Falconiformes; family Falconidae; genus Ibycter; species Ibycter americanus. Next base: position 4,485,747 of record JAVJGI010000037.1, on the reverse strand, counting down.
ATTCATAATAAAAATCTATGCATTTTTTCAGTGATTCTGAAATTATCTAGCACTTTGCTATCAATTTTGATTGATTTTAATTGATCAGCTGATAAAAAGAAAATCTGACCTAACCCAGATGGCTGAATGCATTTCTGAAAGCTTAATACATTTTTACGTATCATTAGTTACGATATTTTGAGTAAATTTGGCTGAAGTTATAAAGCAGTCACTTGTAAGAATTACTTCCTGTCTCCGTACAGATACAGCGATAAAGTCATCCTATTTGCCATTTAATTGTGATTACAATTTTAATTCATTGTTCATGTATTGGCTATTTGGGAAGAATTCCAGCAACTCATAATTTTAAACTTTAGCATTATTGATTATAGAATCAAAAATATCCCACATATCTAAGTTCATCTCACATGTCATAGCTGATCCCAGCTATTTCAACAAAGTCACATTTGTTGCCTCTGATTTGTTCTGTAAGATCTAAACTAACTCAAAGTTTCCCTTCCGTATGCTAAGTGGGTGTAGTAGAGGTGCATATTCTAGGAACCATCTTCAGAAGTATAGGTATTTTGGTGAGTCATCTTGATGTAAGCTGCTTGAACTCTGCATGGGAGTTCAGTGTCGTTGCTGCTGAGTCGTTCTGCCTACTCATACTACTCTTAAGACTTCAACACCCAATTTAAAGGCTGGCTCAAGGGAAAGCAACTGAAGGAGTCTTGCAGAAAATCTTTGATATGTTTCAGATGGACTCCTTTGTTTCCTCTGAAAATGATAATTTCTAAGTAAAGAAAATATATTTTCAGGGAGTCAGGTTTAGGTTAGTGTTCTGGAAGTCTAATTTTGCTCAGCCAGCAAAAATGCCAGCAAAACGCTACAAAGATTCCTAGTAGCTGAGTTGGGTAACAAAGTGAGGGAAGGTAAGCAGAGAGTCTCATTGTTCCGCCAGCGTCATTTGGAATGGTACTTGGACTTGAACATTTAAATAAACTATTTCATATAAAAACTACTTAACTGCTTCCAAGTAATTCTAGAATCCTGGATTAGCAAAACATGAAATTTTAAGGAAATCGTGGAGTGGAAGAAGCATTGTTCACTAGCAAAGCTCTTTACCTCCACAACTGTTGTCTCTTTTGAAGAACTAACACATTCTTGAAGAATAACTTCTCCTTAAAGAACTATGTTGAGTCTACCCTAATAAGTCCTGTTTATCCTGCCAATTCTGTTCTTTAGTATAATTTTTACCAATTTGCATAGGACAGACATCAGATTTACAGGTCCATCTTGCAGCTGTTTTAGAAAGTTGGCCAGAAATTTGCCACCTTCCATTCCTTGAGGACAGAGCCTATTATAAATTACAGATTACATACCATAGTTAGTAAGTATGTCCTGTAGGAGCACATAACCTGGCATATAACTTGCCACTATTTGTTTTATGGATTTTATAGAATCATGGACTGGTTTGGGTTGGAAGGGACCTTAAAGGCCATCTAGTTCCAACCCCCCTGCCACGGGCAGGGACACCTTCCGCTAGACCAGGTTGCTCAGAGCCCTGTCCAGCCTGGCCTTGGACACTGCCACGGATGGGGCATCCACAGCTGCTCTGGGCAGCCTGTACCAGTGTCTTCACACCCCCATAGTGAAGAATTTCTTCCTTATATCTAATCTAAATCTACCCTCTTTCAGCTTAAAGCCATTCCCTCTTGTCCTATCACTACATGCCCTTGTAAATGTTCCTTCTACAGCTTTCTTGTTTTTTGTTCCAGCAGGTTTTTGGTTGTTTTTTTTTTTGTTCTAACATCTTTTGTACTGACATTGCACTTCATGAACCATATTCCATTTCATTCCCTTTTTTTAAGAAAGGCTCTAATATAAGATACTTTATAAACTCCTTCCTGGTGATCAAAGACTTGAAGAGTTTGTTTAGCTTTCTGCAGCCTTATCTTCTTGCCTTTTGGTGCTCACTGATCACTTGTTGGCCTTAGAGATTTTCTGGCAAGATTTCTTGCTTTTGATGTGTCTGAAAAAGGATTTCATTCATAGTGTTTCTGCCTTAGTAAAATGTTTCTCAGAACACTTTTTCATTTGCCTTACTTCTTTTTTAAATCTTACTAGCCAAACTTTATGGGGTTTGTCTCCATTTGGAAGCAACTTAATTTTTTTGAGGATGTTTCTGTACTTCTAATTCTCTACATTGGCCTGTTATTAAGCATTCTGGACATTTTGGTCCTTTGTAAAGCATGTCTGCTAGGTGGCATGCATTCTGTATTTCTAATGTCGAAGCAGTTTCCACGCCACTTGCAAATATTTTATGTTTCTTGCTGCTCTTATTTTTTTGATTAAATACTGGGGTGGGGTGGGGGTGGAGGTAGTGGGGGTGGTTTTCTCTTTATTTCCTTTAATCTCTGTTTTTCCAAGAAGTTTAGACCTGAATACATTTTGGCCCCTGTTGTGAGCCACTAAGTGCCTCTTTCACAGTAGTACTTTGAACCAGGACTCACATACTGCTTGGTGTTAAGGAAGAAGTATTATTCTTGTTGTTTTCCCCAATTAGCTGATCCCAGCAAGAAGTTATTACTCTAAAATGATGTCCAGATTTTTGTGTCTCTTCAGAAGTAGCTGAGAATTAATTTCATGCCCATTCCAATTCACTTTCCATTTGAGACATTACTTCACTGAATAATGACTGGTGCTGAGGCAGGCAGGCAATAAGCATAGAGAATCTTCATGTTATCTACCTTCCTGATTTCCAGTGGAGAGTCTGCACTGAATCCTGCTGAGAAGCGTTCTTCTGATTAACTGTTGCCAAAGAAACTATAATGATCCCACTGTGTCAAGTATTTCTGAACGAAAAATCTGTAGAGAAAAATCCTGACCTGACAGAAAGGCTTGTGAACTAATTGGCTGCTGCAGTTTCTACTATTTCTGATTTTATTCTCTATACATTACTTCTTTTGTTGGAGCAGACATTGATAAATGAGACTTTTTTTTTTTTCTCTGATCCCTATTTTAGTGTGTTTGAAAGAACTTTGCACAATCTGCCAGCAACAAGGCTTGTGCTAAGCCTGTTAACACTTCCAGGTTTCACAGATGCATATGAGTAAATGCAGAGGTAATGCTTTTACAGATACTTATCTCATTTCTATTGTTTTGTCCAGATTGTTCACAGTCTCTGTGATAACACAAATATAATTTCTTCAGTCCACTAGAATTTACAGGTCATTTCCTACAAATCTGATTTATAGAAAAGGAACATGACACTATTTTTTTAGACACGTTGTCATCAATACGATGAAAATAAACATGAAATAGATAATGGACTTATCAGATGGGAGTGATTATTTTTTAATTTTACACTGATAAATATCTTTACTCCATTTTGATATGTATGTGATGAAGGTAAAACATTAGAACTGCAGTTTTCAGTTCTGGAATTGTTTCCCTTTGTGACCCTGAACAAATCACATATAAATTCAGTGCCTTGCTTTTCTATTTGGAAATTGATGATTGCTCTTCTTTATATGTGAGAGGTTTTATGAACTGCTTTTATTAATTTGAGGCAAATAGATAATATGGTGATGTAGTGACACTTGAGATTTCAAAGGGGAGGATGTTTGCATTTTTGTATTATGCAATCTGCATGAAGCAGTTGTTAATTCAGCAGGATATGCTGTTTCATAGGGATACAACTCCTGCACAGCAATGACAGATGAGCACACAGCTGACACTGCTGGATGTGATCCAGTATACTAAAGGGCACAGCCTCAGATGCCCTGACCCAAACTCAATCCTCTCCCAGCAGCCCGTCACAGATGCACCTTTCCATTGCCAGAGTGTTCATCACCTTCAGTATGATTTCTTCCCAGTCTGCTCCACATCATCTTTAGTAATTAACTGCAGACTTCTTGACTCTTGTCAGGTCTTTTCCTGTTATTCACTGCATGATGAAAATTTAACCAGCCAGCCTTACGACTCAGCTTGTTGCGGGGGCGGGGGGGGGAGGTGCCCCTCATGCCCTTGCCTGGCTCCCTCCCCATGGCAGGCGCGCAGGCCTGGGACCTTGGCAGGTCTCTGCTGTGAGCGATGGCAGCCATGGGGAGAAAAGGTCCATGCAGGAAAAGCAGAGAGATCTAAACTGTGTGTAAAATCAGGGGCTTATGCATTGACCTGTTTTTACATGCACAGTTTTCCAGACACACGTACAGTACCTGTGACCGTGTCCTCTGTGATAGCAAGTTGCACTCGTGCTATCCTGTGAGTAACTGTTGCATGTGATTTTCCACACAGGTTATTGCCCAGGGTATGTAAGGCATCTTTGTCCTCGTTTGCATTCACAAGTTAACGTATTGATCACTTAGATACCATTAACCACTTGCAGCAAAGCGTGCAGGACTTCTTGAACAACTTCACAAGTCTGTAAGATGTTGGAAGTACCCAGACTCACGGGGGTTTATTCCTAAAAACATTACTTATTTGCTGTAGCCGGAAGGCACTGCAGAGAGGCTACCCGATGTGCTGGCGTTTCGGGTAACATGACCACGGCGACCCCAGCGGTGCGGCGCGGCACGGCAGAGCCGCGCTGTGCCCCCCACACCAAGCCCTGGGGTGGGGTGGGGGGGCTGCTGTGCAGCCGGGGGGGTGGTGAGGATGCTCGTAGAGCTGGGTTTAAGCCAGCTGA
>JAVJGI010000037.1:4465488-4479053 GCA_035590275.1 Ibycter americanus | reverse complement strand
TATTTTAAACAAAATACTGTAACAGAACGAAATGCAGTTTTATAGATGTACAGACAGAAAGTTTGGAATCTGCTTTCAGAACGAAATGCAGTTTTATAGATGTACAGACAGAAAGTTTGGAATCTGCTTTCCTGGACGTCACAGGTCAGGGTCAGCGCAACAGGCTGAACATACTGAACAGTTCAGGTTCTCAGTTCAAGGGCCAAACAGCTAAACAAACGGAACAAGTGACTGAATGAGATCACAGTGCAGTGGTGTGACAACAAAGGCTGGCACCTGTGGATGACTAGAAGTAGAGAAATATAAGGAAAATGAGATGTGAGGATAAGTGTTTGGTTTTTACCTGTGGGTATAGTGCTGGCGTGGTTGCTACTGGAATACATCTAATGTTTGTGCATGTTCTCTCTCTCTCTCTCTCTCTCTCTTTCTCTCTCATATTTTTTATCTATATATCCAATTTTATATTATCACACTTTACATATGTGTATATAAAGGTGTTTTAAAAAATGAGACTATGGTGGCATTGTGATGAGGTTCTTGCTAATTTTCAGAAATATGCTGCGTAAATCTTCTTCCTTAACTTTTATTTCAGAACATCTATCACAAATATTTTCACAGGATACTTGCATGTTCGCACCACTTGCAGCCAGCTGTAGCCCATTTTTCAATGTAAATAGTTACAATTTAAATACAATAAATACATAAGCATTCAAAATCAGTCCTAAAATTGTCACCTGGCTAAAAACTGGTACCTCCTGAAAGCAGAAAAGGAGTTTGGAATAATTTGAACATTGTTTGACATCATCTTTCAGTGAGGATGGAAAATACCAACCAAAGTGACTTGCTGGAGAAATTGCGTAGATGACTAGGCTGCATAAAATTGCCTAACTTAAGTAATTTGGTATGGGTTTTTTTTCTCTCCAGGATTTCAAAACCTACGTGGATCAAGCTTGTAGAGCTGCAGATGAATTTGTCAACATTTATTATGAGACAATGGATAAAAGAAGAAGGGTATGTAGAGATTTTGACGATAGTTAGAACCGTTGTACACATTTTTTTGGTTGCTTTTCCAACTAGCATTACACTTGAAAGCACCTGAAAGTTGGCTATCATGTATTGTATTGGCCAAGTTGAGACCTCTGTTCCTCTTAGACTGCCCTGTAGGAGATTTCATGTTACTGTGCAGCACTGTTGTAAAAGGGGGCACTTTTAAAAAGTGCCTTAGACTGCTTCATGATAATAGTTCAGTTAGTGTCCAGCTGTGTTTTACACGTACAGGATTTGGTCAGTACAGACAGATAAAACTTGCTTTATTTGTCTCTGAGGTCAGGATTTAGCTTATTTTTTTCAAAACAGAAGTTACCACTTCTGTTTCTGGGCATATTGTGGGAGTGCCTGAGGATGAAGTGGAAACTGCTCTGTCTGGCTCTGAAAGTCTTCATGAATCACATTAATGTGTTGTCATGTAACAGGTATTTGTACCGAAAGAGAGCTGTGGAGACTGTTCTTTGGAATTTTAAATGTATTATAATGGTGATGTAATAACTTTTAGATTGTGAAAATATCAGCAGTTGCATGTTCCTTCATAGTCACTTTGCACAGAAGTAGGTTAGGCAGAGACGTATCAACAGTTTGAAGGGGAGTTAGGCGGTTACTCAACTGTTACGAACTCATACTGCTTAGGAAACATTTGAGAAGCTCTGGTCTGCTGCTGCAGGTAACTGTCCTATTTTCTTGCTTTTTTAACTAGCATTCTGCTTGAAAGCACCTGAGAGTTGGTTAGCATGTATTGTACTGGCCAAGTTGAGACCTCTGTTCCTCTTAGACTGCCCTGTAGAGGATTTTATGTTACTGTGCAACAGTGTTGGAAGAGGACCACTCTTCCTGGTCTTGTTCACTTTTTTTGGTTTTTACCTGAAATTACACTTTCCTGCCATAAGCTGTGTTGTGTGCACGCATGCCTGAAAAAAAAAAAAATAAAAAAATCAGCAATAAACTTATTCTGGAAAGGTAGCACTATCCTTTTGTTAGCAGCTAGTTCAGTTCTGTCTGTAGCTTTGTTAAAGGAATCTTGTCACTATTTAAATTTGGAGACGTATGAGATACTATGTAACTTATAAAGGGGAATATTGTTTCAGTTAGTTTTAATTCTTGGTCAGGAGCACTAATTGTTAAAAGGAGCTAATATTTTAGGAGGGCATTTTATCTATCAAAGTAACAGAAGAAATCAATCATTCACAGCATAAGGATTCAAAGAATAGTTTTGTATGTTGTCCATTGTATGTTTACACATTTCCCCCAAATATGTATTTTCATAACCACACAGGCTTTGACAAGACTTTATTTGGACAAAGCAACACTAGTTTGGAATGGTAATGCAGTGTCTGGGCAAGAAGAACTGAATAAATTTTTTGAAATGTTGCCATCTAGTGAATTCCAGGTTAATGTGTTGGACTGCCAGCCTGTTCACGGTAAGGTTGTATTACAATTTACTTATTTTTCAGTCTTTTTATAACTGTTGAAAGTGAACTGCAATTATAATAGTCCTTAATATTTCTTTTGGAACAAGCTTAGAAAAAATACTGAGGGTTGAAATGTCAAGTTGTGCATAAATAAGGCACAAATCAAGAGATGCAGCAACTCCACACTTCTTATGTCTGGGAAAATATTTTAAGGACTTTTTTGTTAAGATCATATTCAAATGTGATGTACTTTCATGTATTGAAAAAGTCTGGCTTATCAGGTTATGTTGTCCTTGACAATGTCTAGGAGTCAAGAGACCTCTACTGTAGCCTCTGATACTGACCTACAGTATAATGTGGAACAAATCATTAACCTGTATGTACTTTGATTTCTTTACATCTAGAATACATGTTAAGGTCTTTAGATTTGTGATTAACAACTGCTAAAGAAAGGCTTACATAATTGAGAAGTTAATAAATTGCTTCTGATGGATATTTTGGGAATAGAAGTAAGGAAAAAACCTGTGGTCAAGCATGCTTGCTTTGCTCTGCTGTGAAAAAGATACAGTCTAATAGCATGTATGCAACTTGCTAAATATAAATATATATATGTGTATATCTCCGATAGTGAGAGTTTATTCTAAGAAAAAACTCAGGTGTTTGTTATAGTGCTGTAAAATGAACATGAGATGAAAATAGAAAAGTCGTTAAAAAGTCATGTTGGCAGGTGAATACACCATTGTCTGTATAGAAGTGATGCAACAAAACTGTACTTTCCGTGACTGTGTAACAACTGTTAGACTATAACTTGTATGGCCAGAATTGAATTAAACTTCTGTGTACACTTCCTACTTCTTTACCTTTTAGTCTTTGAGTTGCTTTCTTTATACTTTTTCTCCTTGTGAAGAGCAAGCTACTCAAGGCCAGACAACAGTCCTCGTGGTGACAAGTGGGACAGTAAAATTTGATGGCGACAAGCAGCGCTACTTCAATCAGAATTTCTTGCTGACGGCACAAGCCACACCTACCAACACAGTGTGGAAGATTGCCAGTGACTGTTTCCGCTTTCAGGACTGGGCCAGTTAGTGAGGACTGGCTATGGGAAGTGACCCCTCTCATTGGACATGTTGAAGAAGTTAGCTGTATGGACGTTTGTTCTCCATGCGTGGGAAACACTTTGTGTTGCATCTGTCATTATGGAAGGTCTATGGATGTTTCAGGGTTGATCCCAATGACCATGGGTTTGGTAGTAAACAATCTTAAAATGTGAGAGGTTGCTTGTGTTAGTTGACTAATAAAGTGCTGAAGGCAGTGAGCTGTGTTGGAATCATTCCCAAAATGCCTTACATGCAGCTATGCTGCCACTTCCAGATGTCTTGTATCTAATGCTGAAACTACTGTTTGAACACAAAATCTTAGTGTACAATTCTGACCAAATGTGTAATTTTTTCAACTTGAAAAGATGTGTTTTTACAGTAGCATCTTCCTTCTCTTGAAGAAGATGCTTGTGGCATGTAGGTAGAATTCTGAAGCTACCTACTCTTGGTTTTAAGAGGCTAGGATGAATTGACTGTATTTTCTACTCTTTGTGAAAGTAGCAATTATAGCTCCCAAGTGTGTAATCTCTCAAATAATCCTTTGGAAGGCTAATGTTGCCTTCTGTGATAGGAAAGGACTAAAAAATCTCATCAGGTTTCCTTTTGGCTTGAGCTTCTCAGACTTTGGTTGCAGTTAGTTTACACTGATTCATATGTAGGGCATGCTGAATGATTCAGAGCTCCTGTGCCAGCAACTCTTGTCATGTGCATGTGAAGGACTTCAAACTGCTTATTTTTCTTTTGAAGTCTTACAGTGCAAGAAATAGGTTAATTACATAATTTCTGTTGGTTTTAACTGCTAATTCTGTTGCTATGAAGTTTGGACTATTTCCCCCATATTCAGTCTGCAAGTTTTGAATCCTTAGTGTCTTTTTCAGGAAACATTGTGGTAAAGAAGTGGCACTGAAAGTGAGTATTACTGTGAAGCCTTCAATTTTTCTCTTCAGTACTGTTACTCAGAACAGGTGCTTTGATTATTTTCAGCTTGGAAGAACAGCTCTGAACATAAGTACTGCCATCCTCTCATGCAGATTTTTGCTGTAGTTTTCATGTTCTTTTTAAATATTACTTTTAACTGGTTCTGGGGTTTTTTGCATCTTGCTTTATATTTGCAGTTCAAAGCTTTCAACTGCTTTAAAATAGTTTTCAAGGCTGCAGGTCTTGAAAGTTAAGACTGTCCATCTTGGGAACTTGAAGAGTGAATCTGAGTATCAGCAGATTTGTTTGAAACTGGTACGTTTCTATTTTAAGCTGAGTGGGGGGGGAAAAATACCAAAATCTAGCTATATATGTGAGAGTATGCTTGCTTGTAACTGAAAATACATGAGGGCAACTTTAACTCTGACCTTAATACATGTTGCAAGGACAGCAGCAACCTGAATACAAAAGCAGTTATTACTGCAGGTTACTTGTTTTTATGACTGAAATCGGGAAAACTGTGAAAATGAGCAATATCTAACTTGTATAAAACATCTTAAAACCTCTGTAGTTTGTGATACATATAATGGGATGTTAAGGTGAAATGGATGGTTCTGTCGCCTTTTAAGGCACTCTTTTTACATCAGTAAGTTAGAGTTAGTAACCGGTCTGTTCAGAAGCTGTTTATGTTCTGAACTACTGTGTCACTATTTTTCAGCCTGAAGAATATGAGTTCCTGCAAAACAGTGTAAGAAGTCCAGATTTTTTAAAAACCATAAATACTGTAAATACGTTGTTACTTCTGTATGTAGTGAAGAAAGGATTGCTCTATTTAATTACTGTTTGTTAACAGAATATGCGAGGTTCATATGTTTGTATTTCTTCTACAAGTTTAAAAAGAAAACTTAGCCCTAAATTTGCCTGTTACTGATACAGCATTGTTGAACTGTGACACTGGCGTGGTGTGCTTTTCTGATTTTTCAATTCGCTGTTGATGGTATAAGTAGTGTTACAGATCTACTTTGCATACACAAAACAGATTTTGACTTTGGAAATGTAGTGATGGGTGCAACTGTACCATTTGCTTGTTGAACTTTGGAGACAGTCACCAGAACACACACTTGTATCTGTACCTGATAAGCTTGTCCTGGGAATAAATACTTATTAGATATTTTTATTCAAGTTTTAATTTGTATAGAAGTTTTTAAGCTTTTTCTAGGTGGATTGGGAGATTTAGAATACATGAGGCAATGTTTCAGTCAAGTGTTTGCTCAATTATTTTCGTGCTATTCAAATGCAAGCTGCTTTTAAATCTGACTTGTGCAATTAATGTTAAAAAAACCCACAACCAAACAAAAAAACCCACCGCTACCTGGAACTTTACTTAGGAGGCTTACTAACTGGCCTATCTGGACAAACCCAGTCTAAACTTACTTAGTATGATGTGTAGTTGGAATTGGACTTGGTATGCATACAGGGGTTTTTAAAGAGAATTCATTAGAACATAATTGCTTCAGCTCTAGGGAGAAGTGTCAGTTATGTACTGCCTATTTCCATCATCTTTCTTGAGGATCACTTAGGGTGATTCAGTACTACCATAATTAGGTGGTGGTGTTTATATCTGATAATGCTGTTCTGCAGAATACTTTTATGGAGCATACTAAGTGGTAATATAGCTGTTAGATTCAATCATTGATTTTACAGCTGAGTAATTAATGGCACAAACAAAAATTCTCTTCCATACTGGCTGAAGAAGTTAGGGATGCTGCAGCTCTGTGCTGCTTTTTAAAACTTCTCTGCTGAAGTGAGCAGAAGAGAACACACAAATGCTTTTTATTCCGTTCAGTACAAAACCATCAGGCTTGTTTAGTGTTCCCCATTGCTGACTCTGCTGTAATATCTGAAGTCTGTAACAGGCATTTATAAAGTGAACACGTTTATGCTCTAACCTGTAAATAGGAGTTAATACTACCATTTTTTGCTGTTTGATACAAAGTTGCTCATGTACAACTGGTCAGTGAAACAAAGCCAGCTGAAGAGCTAAGCACTTCCATGTACTAAATTGTGGCTACTTGATAGATCTTCTGTTTTGTGTATATTCACTGTATTGTCTTTATCAGTCACTGGTTTTATGTTGCTTTGTTCTTTTGTCATACTACAGTTAAATTGACTTAAAATACTTGTGCTGATTCTTGGAACGGAGAAAAGTGATTTGTTCTGATGGTTTTGATATGCATGCGCTTCCTTTTCCTGATTGGAGAAAAGCACATTAGAAAGAGATGCTGTTTTATCAGTAAAGTAACTTTCCACACTTGAATATATTTTGTAAGTTTTTGAAATTGTTTTAAGATTAATTTTTAAAAAATAAACCCCCAAAACCTACCTGATGTTTTGCCTTTACTATTATTATTATTATAAGTTTTGATAGCATGTTCTTCTGATGTTGAAAAGTGCAAGAAATGTTTTCTGGCTTCCTTATCTCTGAGTTATGTGTTCTGATTATTGCAGCATGGTGCTGGGGCACTGCAGAACAGGCGGGCTGTGAGCCCTTTGTCATTGCTGCAGTAAAAAAATATGTCTGGAATAACGCAAATAACTCACCAAGAGCACTGTCACGCAGTAAATGGTATTGAACTGGTAGAGTAACAATCTCAAATTGATGTTTCCCTCTAAAATTTACTGAAGTTTAGACTGTCCAACAAATACCTGGATGAAATCAAACAAAACTTGTGCCAGATCCTTGGATTGTAAATATTTTAACTGAGAACATATTGTTGTGCCTCTGCTGTTTCTCTGTGAAGAAGAAATGAAACATTTGAATAAGGAATGGTTCATGTGATAACTGGTGATTTATTCACTTTTGCTGTTTAAAGCATCAAATTAGTAATGAACACACAGTGTACATAGCAACTTTTAGTTGATGGCGATGAAATGATGAGTATGCTAATGCAAAGTCAATGTTTGCATGGAAATAGACATTGTTCTAGAAACATGTTTTAGAAACAATGCCAAATACATTCTAAAGTTCTTGCTGTGTTTGAAGGTGTAGTTTTCAGTGAGGCTTTGCAAGTGTCATTTTTTGTAATTATCCTGAGCAAGGCTCTGACAGCTGATGCAGCGTAAAGGTTTAGGAGCGCTGAGTAAAATAAATCATGGTTAGGGTCAAAACAGAAGATACTTTTGTGGGTATGTTGAAAGTGAATCCAGAAATTGCTCTTTCATTATTCCCCCTGGGCTGAAGAAAAGAATAGTTAAGTCTTTCCAAACAAGCTTTTCTTTTCTTATACTAACTGAAAAGAAGTAGGTCATTGATAGCTGAGCTTATTCCTTCAGAAGGCTGGGTTTAATAACATAAATAAATCTATCTTGTTATCTTTTGTGTCCAATGATTGAATGGACTACGGAGACTAAATGACCATTTTGCCCTGCATCAGTAATACAGGTGCCTCAGAATATACTATTGATGGAAAAAAGCGTGTTGAATTTCAGTGGCTAATTTTTGTCGTCTTACAGTCTAATTCGGTTCAGTCCCAGTGGGTTTGCAACTTCATGGTTTTTTAATGTTTCCAACCAGTACATGGACTTATTAAAACAAAAAAATGAATGTTGCTGCTGGATTTACGACATATTTATCAAGGTCTCTGTATGCCATAATATGAATTCCTTTTAGGTGTTCCAAGTACTTTGGTGTGTGTATTTACGCCAACAGGGTAAGAATGAACTCGATGTGAACTTACTGGCTCTGCACTGTAACCTTGTGTCAGCTACAGCATGTTCCTAGATTCTGAGCATTTAAAGCACGTTTCTCTTCAGAATTCAACACATCCATGCTGAATCCTTAGCCTCATCTGGATGGAATGGTACATAGGGGCATTGTGAGATCTTACATGTAACTGAATTGATTTAGGAGGCTTGAATTCCTAACGGACTGAAATTTTGCCACTAAAAGGCTTAATTCTGTTGTATTTCTCCCAGTGCTGGGGCAGTGCTGCTTGCTAGGGCAGTCCAGCCTGGTTTCATAGGGTTCCTCTTTCCAGCTGAACCCTGTGGCTGTTGCCTTTGTTGGAGAGTCTTCAAGAAACTGAGGGCTTCATTGAAGTGGATAGTTCTGTTGTTAATTAGAGTCCCATTGGACTCTAACTCTCCTCTGTAACTATCTGGTGGTACGCTTCCCTCTGTAACTTGTCATTTAATGGAATTTGAAACAGTATGTGGACTATAGCAAAAAATGGTACTGTGTGTTTATGGGAAGAAGATAAACTGTAAAAAGAAGAATCACTGAAAAATATTTTGTATCTTTACAGTTACAGGTTCTACATCATCTTGATAGTAATAACACAAATAAGAGGTTTATGATTCTATGATTCTAAATGGAATTACAATTTGTGTAGTGCTTTTCCACTGGTTATTATTCCCTGATGATTGGTCCGATGCGTATAGAATATAGGTATAGGGAATAAAAACAATTTTTATTTTCTTGCAGACTTACTGCACCCAAAAATTACAGAGTTGTAAATATAGGCAGTAATAAATCGGTGCTATCTTTAGAAGGTAACATAGATCATTCTGAGGTTTGTGACCTCATATAGGCAGGAAGGCAGGTAAGTCTTTCTGTCCTAAATCTGGGAATATTATCACTTACTGTTGTACTCCATGCTTTCTCTAAGCCAGGAGGTATGTATGCATACTGCAAAGCCTACATTTGTAGAATCATAGAATGGTTTGGGTTTGAGGGGACCTGTAAAGGCCATCTAGTCCAACCCCCCTGCAATGAGCAGGGACATCTTCAACTACATCTGGTTGCTCAGAGCCCCGTCCAACCTGACCCTGAATGTTTCCAGGGATCTACCCCCTCTCTGGGCAACCTGTTGCAGAGTTTCACCATCCTCATCATAAAAAACGTCCTCCTTAGATCTAGTCTGAATCTACCCTCTTTCAGTTTAAAACCATTACCCCTTGTCCTGTCGTAGCAGGCCCTGCTAAAAAGTCTGTCCCAATCTTTCTAATAGGCCCCCTTAAGTACTGAAAGGCTGCAGTGAGGTCTCCCTGGAGCCTTCTTTTCTCCAGGCTGAACAACCCCAACTCTCTCAGCCTTTCCTCACAGGAGGGGTGCTCCAGCCCTCTGATCATTTCTGTGGCCCTCCCTTGGACCGGCTCCAACAGGTCCATGTCTTTCCTGTACTGAGGACCCCAGAGCTGAATGCAGCACTCCAGGTGGGGTCTCACAAGAGCGGAGTAGTGGGGCAGAATCACCTGTCTCGACCTGCTGGTCATGCCTCTTTTGTTGCAGCCTGGGATACTGTTGGCTTTCTGGGCTGTGAGCGCATGTTGCCGGGTCATGTCCAGCTTTTCATCCACCGGTACTCCCAAGTCCTTCTCAGGGCTGCTCTCAAACCCTTCATCCCCCAGCCTCTCTTGATACCGAGGGTTGCTCTGACCCAGGTGCAGGACCTTGCACTTGGCCTTGTTGAACCTCATGAGGTTCACATGGGCCCACTTCTCAAGCTTGTCCAGGTCCTTTGCATGGCATTCCATCCCTTAGATGTGTCAACCACACTATGCAGCTTGGAGACATCTACAGACTTGCTGAGGGTGCACTTGGTCCCACTGTCTGTATCAATGATGGAGATACTAAACAGTGCTGGTCCCACTACAGACCCCTGAGGGACACCACTTGTCACTGATCACCATCTGGACATCGAGCCGTTGACCACTACCCTCAGGACAAAACCATCCAACCAATTCCTTATCCACTGAACAGTTCATCCATCAAATCCATATCTCTTCAATTCAGAGAGAAAGAGTGTTGTGGGGGACCGTGTCAGAGGCCTTACGGAAGTCTGGATAGATGTCATCCATAGCTCTTTCCTTGTCCACTGATGTAGTTGCTCCATCATAGAAGGCCCCTGGGTTGGTCAGGCAAGACGTGCCCTTGGTGAAGCCATGCTTGCTGTGGGGAATCACCTCCCTGTCCTCCGTGTGCCTTGGCACAGCTTCTAGGAGGATCTGTTCCATGATCTTCCCAGGCACAGCGGTGAGTCTGGCAGGTGGGTAGTTCCCAGGGGCCTCCTTTCCACCCTTTCTAAAAATGGGTGCAGTGTTTCCCTTCTGCCAGTCACCAGGGACTTCACCTGACTGCCATGACTTTTCAAGTATCACGGAGAGCGGCTTGGCAGGTACATCAGCCAGTTCCCTCAGGACTCTGGGATGCATCTTGTCAGGTCCCATAGCCTTATGTATGTTCAGATTCCTCAGGTGGTCACGAATCTGATCTTCTCTTTCAGTGGGAGGGCCTTTGCCCCCCCAGTCCCTGTCTTGCGGTCCATCCACTCGAGAGGTGTGGGAAGAGAGATTGCCAGTGAAGACTGAGGCAAAAATTTTTTTGGATACCTAAGCCTTCTCGTCCACTGTTACCATTTGCCAGTCATGTCTATTGGGGGCAGGGTACACTTTCTTTGACCTTCCTTTTCTGGATGACATACCTATAGAAGCCCTTCTTATTATTCTTTGTGTTCCCTGCCAAGTTCAGCTCCAGCCACACCTTGTTCTTCCTGACCCCATCCCTATACAACCAGCCAGCGTCCCTATACAGAATTCTGAAAAATTACCTGCTAGACACCACGAATATTATGTGAAGTCAATAAACACACGTATATAGCCAATTGCATTTGTGTATTTAAGTATTTGTAGATGCATATCATATGTAAGCCTATCTACATATATGGTGTATATCCTGTTCCAGTGTAAGCCACAGTTAATGCGTGATGGTGTTACCTTATTTAAGCATCTGGTTGAAATGTAACTATAAGAATAGATGGACTGATGTAAATCACAAATTATTACAGTTCACGGAGACCTTGTGATTCTTTCAGGTATGGAAAGGTACAGATAGAACAGCAGATAATTAGAATTGGATGTTTTGTTAGTTACTTGGCAGGAGGTCTTGTGCTTTCCGTATTTGTGAACTGTGTAAGGAAGGGTAAATTTTTTGCAAGGGCAGCCCCTTTTTTTAGGTAGGGCCTAAATACAGTATGTTGCAAATGCTTTGCATTTCAGGGGTAGAAGAGAAACATGTATTATTAAGATAACTAATCTGTGGTAATAGTTGGAAACTGACTCAGAGGGACTGCCAGAACCTTCTCTCAGAGTTGTCTATAGGATGAAGCAGTAGAAAGCAGTTAGCAACCAGCTGACATGAAATAAAAGGTGTTAAGCACACATTTTAGTGTCCAGTGCATTGAAGCTTTAATGTCTACAAATCTCGTACTCAGAAAACTGTAACAGTCCTACCCCTGTTCTTGCCTAATGTAGCTGAGTTCAGCAGGAGCAGTTAGCACTGTAGTTCCTGAATACTTTCTAGGCTGTTAGTCTGTAATGCCTCTTGGATGCCAGAGTCCTGCTGATGGGAAGTGGTTGGGCAGAAAAAGAGAAGTTAATCACTGGGACAGGTTAAATAAAAGGTTTTGAGCATGCATAATGATTCCCTCTCTCTTATAGGGGGAAGCATTGGTTGTGGTCAGCTTAATTCTGATTGTACTGAAGGAAACCTTCACAGAAAATCGGGGGGGGCTGATACAGCTTTTTGGTTATCTCAGTGTGAAAGTTCTTAGACAGCTTCTGCAGCTTAAAATATGTATCTCTGTGTGTTTGTGTATATATATTGCTTATGGCTCTTCAAAAAGTGCAGGTTGAAGTGAGCAATTGCATTTTCCAGAGATACTGTCTGAATCCTTGCAGATGGAGGTAGCTGACTGGAACTTTTACTGTGGTCTCACTACTTGATTGGGGATTTTAAGAATATTGGCTGTTTGTTGGTTTCTCTGTCATCCTGTTTTCCACAAGATGCTGACTACTACATTTTCTTTGCTGAACTAAAGATTTCACATACATCTACTGACACAATGCTGGCATATAGTACTATTGCATACACTCCCACTGAAGTTGTTGCGGGAGCTTGAATTTTTTGCCCCGCCCCATACTTTTCAATTATTAAAATGTATTCACAAGGTACCATTTGATATCTAATGATACTCTGCCATTTGCTCTGTGGATATTGCAGTAGTTTTCTACAGTGACAAGGTTGACTTGATAACTGCCAGTCCTCTCAAGGATATATATTTTTTTTAGGCTCATCACTTCAGGTATTCAGTTTACAATGATTCTGCACAAAAATAGTAGAGCGAGCAAGATGCAGTAATTGCCAAATATAAGACAACAGTTTTGCTGTTGGAAAGAACATGCATGAGCATTGGGAAATCCAACTCTATAACATAAAAATCTCACCTCCTTCGAAGTTAATGTCAAAGCTTTGTTTCCCTGCAGTGTGGTTTGGATAAAATCCAGATAGTCATTTAGATTGTATAGCACAGCATTCCTAGTGAAAGTACTTGTTCCTTGGAATCGTTCATTAATCTGTATCTGAAAAAAACTCCACCCGAAACCCAAACCAAGAAATGATAGACTATTAACGTGGCCAGAACATCTGAAACCACCTTTGCCTGCCTGGCTTTTTTTGTAGAAAGCATATGCTGTATGTTGTTTTAATCTTAAGATTTAACTTGTACAGAGACATTCTTGAATTACAAGTCTCTTGTGTGCGTGAGGATGTTACTGATGGCTTTAAAAGTTCCTGTGCATCGGCAAAGCTGCAGTACTGAGATGAGGTGCTGATGCTTTCATCATGGGAACAACTTCGGGTTTGAAGCTCTTTTTGTTGTGATAAATGCTTCCACGTAAAGCGAAACAATCTTGCTTTAACAGAATGAGACCTGACCCTTCCGATCTATTGTACCCGGCGTGCCTGGCAGCGCTCTGCAGTGGCAGAAGGGCGTGCAACCCAGCGATAACGGAGCTGCTCTTAATGGTGTGAAACGCAGCCGCAGCAGCAGCACCGCGGGGTGCAATACAAACCGATTTTAAAGACGAGGATGTTAAACTAAGATCTAAGGGTGACCGAGGAGCGAGGTCAATGTGCGTACGCGACGCGGGTGTTTATTGCAGAAGAGCAATACAAACCAGCCCGGCTCGATCCGGCCGCCCCCCCGCGCTCAGACCAGCCGCTGGCCCTCGGCGGGGCCGCCCTCCTCGG
>JAVJGI010000037.1:4418730-4465138 GCA_035590275.1 Ibycter americanus | reverse complement strand
GTCTGCTGGGAGCGCAGTGCTGGAGCTCTGCAATGATTGACATGCCCAGAGTTCAAAGTGATTTAGGCAATAAATCGGACTGAGCCCTCTGCTTGAGGCGTGGCAGCCACAGCCGCACTTGCCCGGTGGCAGGGCTGTGCTTTTCCCTTACCTGCGTGAAATCCAGCCTGCGTTGCTGCGTTCCCGGTGTTTGGAAAGGCTAATTCCACTTCCTCACAGTGCCAAACGTTGTTCGAATGCGCGCTCCCACGCTAGAAGGGATAAAATAATCTTAATTCTATTTGAAAGGCGCAGCTGGAGGAAAGCAGTCATGTGGAAAACAGCTGAGCAGTTCTTCAGGCCTGTGCCCCTGGGAGCAGGTCCTGCGCAGGTGAGACTGCTGACCCCTGCTGAGCACCCGCTGGGCTCCCGCTCCCTCTGGGAGGGAGCAGGCAGAGAGCAGAGGAAAATCCCCGTTTCAGCCAGAGAACAGTGCAAACTGAGATCCTTTTACAGGCTCTTTCATGAAAATAAATGCTTGGGAAAATGCAGGTCCACCAAAATAAAAGCCGGAAAGGAGCTGGTTCTTGTTATTTGAGCTTTGGCAGCTTACCAGTCCTGTTGCAGGGCTCTTTGCAGCAAAGCCCACGGGCACCTGAGCCCTGCCTGGCGGAGCTGTGTGGGACCTGTGCAAGAGCTGGCACTCAGCGCTGCTTGACAAACCTACCACAGGCCCTGGGCTCACGGCGCGGGTTTGCTGTTGAGTGGCATGTAACAAAGAAAAACAGGGAAAGGTGGTGGGGTGCAGGAGCTTGAACAGCAGCAGCTGTGGTGGTCAGATACCCAGGGGGGGGAATTAATTGAAGTAATTAAAACAATTGGTAATTACTGAAGAGGATCTGTTCCTTGAGTAGAAGGGCCTGGAGAGGACTGAATGTTAGCGGGCTGGGTTCTGGGCTGTCTCCAGTAAGTCTGTGCTGGAGAGGGTCCTGAGGCTGCAGCAGACAGGCAAGTTTTCTTTGTTATTTTTTTTCCCCCTTACAAAGCTCTGTGCCCATCTTTATGGTTTTTTTTTTAAACCCTATGAATGCTCTGAGGGCTTC
Source organism: Ibycter americanus (assembly GCA_035590275.1). Classification (NCBI taxonomy): domain Eukaryota; kingdom Metazoa; phylum Chordata; class Aves; order Falconiformes; family Falconidae; genus Ibycter; species Ibycter americanus. Next base: position 4,464,056 of record JAVJGI010000037.1, on the reverse strand, counting down.
AGATTTTCCCTGTTCCCAGGTTGTGTATTTGGTAACTTTTTAAATTCTGTTGTCATCATCTTTATAGGTCAATGTGGCAGTTCTATGTGTTATAGATTCATAATCTCTCCAGCATGTAGAGTCATTTTTACATGTGGTTTCTTTGCCTTTTTTCATGAGGTGGCTAGGCCTGATCATTGTGTTCTGTCCTGTTTTCCTGTCATTGCTTTCAGGTAAAAAGGATGTATTTTTAACAGACCAGAATGAGTGTCTATCTGTAAGGGTAGCTGGAAAGGCAGTTTGGTGTGGTATTGACTCAGACTTTTCTGCATAAACAGCATTAGGCAGGAGTCCACCCTGCTGGGTTATGTTTTGAAAGAATAGCAGCTGGAAAACCTTCCATAATGCTTGTCTTCTAGTCTTTAAGTTGCTCCAGAAGAAACACTAGTGAAATGGGATGTTTCTGCAACAAGATATTCTCTCTCCTCTTTTTCATTCTGGCCCGCCACAAGAGTCACAATTCATTATTTCTTGTTTCTCCATCAGCAAAATACAACTGAGAAACTCTCTCGTTTAAGGATAGTTAGGATCTGCACTGCCCCCCTCCAGCATCAGCGGAATTTACAGACTACAGGGTTTGAGTGAGAAAGTGCTGCCTAGTCAGTAAGACATGTTTCTGCTGTGCCTATGGGTGGGGATTTTTCTCTTATGAGTCCTTTCACAAATTCCTATCTCTTAAGCCAAGTTTTTGGCTCAGAAATGTTGCAGACATCTTGCTTTTTCATTATCTGCAGGTGACCTACTGCAAGCATATTGGTGGCTAGACAATGGAAATAAAACAGAAAGTACAGTAGGTCATAGTTTTTACTAGTTAGAAGGGCTGAATATCCATTTAGAATCTCAAGAGAGCCAAAAAATAGTCTGATGGCATTTTCTTCCCACAGGGCTAGGTTTTAATTTGCTTTTCTACAGTATGTTTTTTGTTGGTGTGAACAATTTTCTTGGCATCTTTCCTCTGAAAGTAAGGATTCTGCTTGTCAATAAATGCTTAGAGTGGGCTGTATGTAGGTTAAAACTGAGTCGGACTGGCTCGTTACAAATTCAGCTTGGGTTGGGGTGTAGCATTTGGTTGCAGAGCTCCTTAAGTGTCACCATCACCACCTGTGCATTTCCACTTCTCACAGCAATATCATTATCATGCTGCTGCAAGTGTTCAGAGCAGAGATCCAGGTTGTAAAAATAACAAGGAAAAAAAGTCACAAGGTGAGAGTTACACTATTATGTAAGAGGCAGATAAGTTCTGGAATGCAGTGAAGTTAGAGGCTTTGGGAGGTAACTACCCTCAGCTCTGCAGGGCGCATGGGGCAGGTATCTGCCCTGCTTTTGGCTGGGATAGTTAATTTTCTTCTTAGTAGCTAGTACAGTGCTGTGGTTGGGATTTAGTATGATAATGATGTTGATCACACACTGATGTTTTAGTTGTTGCTAAGTAATGCTTACTCTAAACCAAGAACTTTTCAAGTTTCCCATGCTCTACCAGTGAGGAGGGACACGAGAAGTTGGGAGGGAGCAGAGCCAGGACAGCTGACCTGAACTAGCCAAAGAGATATTCCACACCATATGACATTGTGCTCAACAATACAAATCAGGGGGAAGGAGGACGATGTTTGGAGTGATGGTGTTTGTCTTCCCAAGGCGCCGTCACATGTGATGGAGCCCGGCCATCCTGGGGATGGGCAAACACCTCCCTGCCCATGGGAAGCGGGGAATGAATGCCTTTCTTTGCTTTGCTTGTGCACGTGGCCTTGGCTTTACCCATTAAACTGTCTTTATCTCAACCCATGAGTTTTCTCACTTTTACCCTTCTGATTCTTTTTGCCCATCCCATCTTGGGGGGGAGTAGTGACTGAGTGGCTGTGTGGGGCTTAGTTGCTGGCCGGGGTTAAACCACGACAGTATCATATTTTGAACATAGGGACAGAGTGGCCCTGGTTAAATGACCCTGATTAAATTTCATAAAAACAGGCTCATTGGGAAAGATTGTGTTTGCTTAGACTTGAAAGACAGAAAGTAAAGTAGCGCAGGCAGCTATAGAGAACAGTGAGCCATTCTTCGTGTTCACTCCCTGGGGGAGCACCATAAGTAATAAGCTGATCAGTATCCAACAGGAAAGGTTTAGGTTAGATAGTGTGTTGTTTAAAACAAAACACTGAGCAACACTTCCCAGGGCTGGGACTTTTAAGTGCTGGAACAGTATGTGGACTCAGTACCCGAAGTCATAGTTGGGCTGCCTTTATTCTTAAGCAGGCTCAACAATGCAATAGGCCCTTGTTTGAAACAGTGCAACACTGTTTCAAATTATGAAGTGCTACATTACTTCCCCCACCTTATTTGTATGTTAAAAAAGTAAAACTTTTTTTTTTTTCCTGTACCATTTTAATGATATGAGGTCATGTCTTAGAGTGATAGGTATTCATGTTCAGGGTCTGGATTTCCAGAAATAATGGGGATAGCGTGGATGTGGTAGTCACACTTCTGTAATAGAAGACACGTGAGGGTAAATGCAGAAATAAACATGTGTAACAGAGTGACTTCTGGCATTTCTGTTAATGCTCATCATTAACCAGGTTATCAGTGTTTCAAAATGGGAGAACAAGTGAAAAATGCAACAGGTTGTTTGGTTTGGGTTTTCGGGGCTTTTTTTGTCCTTAAAAGTGTAGGTGAGGACTCTGAGGATCAGACCCTGTACCCAGAGCTCTGTTTGTCTAATTTAGTTAGCATTGTTCTAATGTCACAACTATATACTTGTAACTAAAGAGTTTTGGACAAATTACCTGTGATAATCAGCTTCACTAAAACACTTGGTCAATATAGAATAGATCTGATTTTCTTCAAGAACATGTCCCTTATCAGTAAAGGTGTAGCAAGATTCTAGATACTACAGCTCCCAGTAGCAAAGCAATAGTGCAGACAACACCCCATTTCTGTTGGAACTCATTCAATCTAAATTATGTGAAAATGACAGGCCAACAAGAAGTGTATTTAATACAGTCAGCCCTATTCCTCCATGGCTGATGCAATCCTATCATGTTAAAAAAAAAAAAAAAAAAGCCATCAATAATCTACTTTGTAGCAGCACTGAGTTAACTGGAAATGTGTTTTGTTTATTAATCCAGGTAAGTTCGCACTTTTTTTACTTTGTGCTCAATTCCATCTAAGCAGTGACTGCAAGTTTTACTGATTGTATTTCATAAATCATCTTTGTGGCATCTTATGCAAAAGAAGCACAAGATTTCTTATTTTTGAGCTTCTAATGTTTACATTTTACGTCCCTCCAAAAGGGAAATCTATTTACATGAGAGTAAATCAAGCTTAGCCATTAGGGCAGGCTCAGTAAAAAACAAAATAAGCACAAAACAAAAACCATAAAAAACCACCCTTCCCCCCAATCCCCACACCAATACCAAAGACATAACGAGAATTTATTTCTTCTGTTGTGTATAATTGCAGCACACCACTGATTTATCATTAGAATACAATGTCATTATTTGAAACTGCCATTCTGGGATGTGATAAAATTGGATTTGGGGGTTGGTTGGTTGGTTGTGGGGTTTTTGACTGAAAATCAGTGACCCATGTCCTCTACTCTTACCTGGCGGGCAGCTTGCTACATCACCTTATGCTCACAATTCTCTGATGTTATAATGGGCACTACATTTGTATTGGGTTGGTTAAACACCACCTCGCCTGCTGTTAAGGCAATAACTTACTACTTTCTTAGTTTGGGGTTTTGGTGGTTTTTTTTTTCCTTTCAAGCCACTTAATGACACCTTACTGTTACATACAGCATTACCGTTGCATTATGTACAGGGACCAGGTCTCCTCTTGCAGCCCCACCCAAGGTTCTGTGTCAAAGCCGTTCCCAAAAGATGTTTGTTTAACCTTCATTGACTCTGAGGCTCTAAAGACTTTCAGTGGCAGAAATCTTGAGCAACTAGTTCGGTATTTAGTAAGGAACTGTGTTCAAGTTCTGTGTTTCTTTTAAAATGTCTAATCATAAATGCCACTTAAGTGTAAAACTACCTCCTCTTCCACTGGTGACAGCTCTTTTGTGCCTTTGTTAGGGTAACACTGTGTGTAGTTCAAGGTTAATAATCTTTTGCCATGTGCCATTCCTCTTCAGGCCACCTACACTTGACAATAATCTTCCTTCATAGATTAAGCTGACTAGTCTCAGCTACTGTAGTTACACTCTGGCTTTCCCTAGATATCCCATGTTTTTTGATGTAAATATAATCTTGTATCAGACATGCCTAAACTGGATTTTGTTTCTCTTTGAACTTTTTTCTCAGACTTACGAGAATTATTTTAAATACAGAACCTGCTTTCTGAAGAACTTGCAGCTACTCTGAGCTTTCTGGAATGTTCACATTTAGTAAATGAACTGCTCCCTCACACTTCAGTCCTGTAGGGGATGTCCTTTCAGTCAAGCACAGGGTATCATCTGTAAACATGACACTACAGTTTTGAAGCCATAATCTATCACTTCATCTGCATCTTAGTTCCTTATTTTTAATGGTGAGAATGACATTCCTGCTCATTCTGTTTCTTACCTCTCCACAAGCTCTATTACAAAATGATTTAGAATTCATTAAAAATAAGGATAAAGTTCTTGCCAAACTGCAAGTATTAGATTTGCAAATAATCCCCATATTTGAAGGCAGCCTGATGTAATCCTTCCCCTTGTCCAAAAATGCCCAAAAAGCTGATGTGTATCAAATTCTTTTGTGACACGTCCACATTTACTTTATTTCTTAAAAGAAAAGCCTGGAGTGGGCCTAGTTTTGTTCTCAACATCTACAGCGTGTAGTAGTTGCTTCTTTGGAGGAGTTCTTCTAAGGCACATTTAGTTTCAGAGAGAACATGAGGCGCTCGGCAGTAACTAGAGACAATTTGTGCAATATGTAAGATCTTTCAGAACACAGACTCACAAAATTGTTGAACCATTTAAATTGTATTCCACTTTTGAAATGTTAACATGGTGTATGTATATATTGAAAATAGCAATCCTCAGTCAACCAAGACACAGAAGATACCTGCAGTCTAGATAAAATACATTTCATACAAATACATTTATCATTAAAAAAAAAGTACAACCCGCTGACAGACTTGAGTGCAAGTAACTTTCTTACATGTATTTAACTTTTGTGATGCTAACAGGCTGACTAAAGGCTATTTAATAGTGACCAATTTTAAACATGGAAAAATTGGTAACATAGCTCCAGGACAGTCATTTAAAAAATTGCTGCTGATACAGGAAGTGTTTCCTGTTGTCATAAACCAACTGTATGTGTCTTAAAAAAAATTTTTTTTTAGAAAAGCTATTTCCTCTGTCCTTTTAGTGGCTGCTGTAGTTCCATGCACAACTAGACAGTCAGCTTCATAAATCACATTTTCTTTTTCCCTTTCCTTCCCCAAGGCTCTTAGAAGATGAGCTGGCAGTGCTCTGGACTGGCCAGAGAAAGTTATGCATGGGGAAGTTTGAAGCTGGTCCCAAGGAGAAGGGATGGTTTAGCTAATGAGTATATAGCCATGATTTATTTTTGCCAAAATCAGTTTGAACTGAAAAAAGGAAAAATACACATACATGCAATAAAGGAAAAACTTGCCCTGAAATTGCAAGCTAGTGTGTTCCAGAGAAGCATCGTACAAAATCTTTTACTTTCTGTACACTGACAATACCAAATAATTTTTCCTTTTTAACCATCATATACACAACACAAATATTATGAATAGAAATCTATAAATACTTTAAAATGAATTTGTAATATATAGCAGTTGAGGGCCACAGCTGTACAAAATGTAAGCAACATATATAAAACGATTAAGAAAGTGCAAAGTAGAACAGTATCAAGAGCCTCCACTTTTTACAGCACTTATGGTTCAAGTGTGAAGAGCTAGCAGGGATGCAGGAGCTCAGTTACAAGTCAAAAGAAGACACAGTACAAGATTCTGCACACAAAATGATGAACTATTCTTAAATTGTATCTTCCCATTTCTTCACATCTGTGACTTCCAGTTAATAAAAGAACACTTTTTATAATGCATTTCTGTAAAGAGTGATTTGTCCCTTTTTACAAGTTCCATAAAACAAAGATCCCCTGGTCACAGACTACTTTTCTGTAAGTAAAACAAGGCTACACGGGGAAACTACTGTTGGTTTCTGGTTGCCTTGTTTTGCTTACCATATTTAAAAGGTGAACGGAAATACCTTTCCATAAAGTGAACACAGGCGTTCAGAACCTGATCCTCTAAATTACATACAGGTAACCTGTACCATTACTCACATGTATGTGAAGGTCTAGAGGATCAGTGCCTTAAAAACAAAACCACCAACCAACCTTCAAAAAAACCCAAACAAACAAACTCCCAGAAACTCACTTTGAGTTTCAAATCTGCTTAGAGACAACTGTTTGCCAGTCAAGATGCAGGGTTTGCATTCTGTATTCAGGTGATGATTTTTCATCAGTACCTCCTGTAGCAGTGCAAGTCTTTGTTTTCTTTTATGCTGTGTCCTAGTGGAAAGCTCTGCTTAATTAGAATACAGTTAATTCAATGCTCTTGAATGAAATTTCAAATAACCTGTTTTTAGAAAGCTTTTCAGTTCACCTTTATTTCAGTAAGTGTACTTTATATTCCTTTTTAGGCACTGTAAATATTCAGGATCCTAACTGAGGTGCAGAAGAGTCCATCCATTCTCAAGCAGTGTGTTATTAGTGATCTCTAGCAAGTTCTTAACTAATGTCATCTTGTTTTTGTTTTTAAATGGAGAAGGGTAGACTTTAAATACTTTTTGCCTTCCCTCAGTGAGTATCTTACTATGACAGAAGAATCATCACACTAATTTTTCTCTTTGAAATATAGGCCAGACTTCAGAATGAATTGAAGAGAAATTGCAAGCAGTCTGAAGATGCTAGAGAAACAATAATAAAATTACCTGGTCATACTGCTTCACATAATGATGTCTGTCTCAAAACTGGAGATGATCACATGAAACTTTATGAAGACCATAGTATCTAATCTGCTAATAATTAGGAATTTGGAGTCTAAGATATTCTCTGTTATACTCCATAGAGATTACGGAAACATTCATCCATTTGGTATATTTTCTGAATGTGTGGTATCTACAGTATACACAGACATCCAAAACTGAGGCATGAGAAGGAACCATCTGCACAACTTTCTGGTCAACATGACTTGTTTATTTGCCTCCATACATTCTTTCGATGTCATTGAGGTAATGGTTTTTCAGTTCTTTCCTTTTCAGCTTGAAAGCATCTGTTACTAACCCGGTCTCTGGGGTCCATGGTTCAGGGCTTAACCGTACTTTGATGGGTATTTCAAACCTTTCTAACTTCACTGCAGGGACAAGAAGACACAAAAGCATGACTATGACTACACAGTCAAATTAAATACTAATTCATGCTACCTAAAAATCTAAGGTGGGCACCCTGTAGCTTGTATAATATGGTATCCTACTTAATGAAGTAACCTTACAGAAGGGCCACAAGCAAATTTAGTCTTGTACCACTGCTGAGTGCTGGCTTTAGTGTGCAGATATTCTAACAACACTTAATAAGCTTGTATTGGATGGGACAGTGTAAAATCTAAAGCTTGCAAAGGAGTGTGTAGCCTGGAGATCTGAGACTACTGTCACAACAGGATACACCTAGACTTGTATCTTTATTATAGGAATGTAGTAATGATTCTATTAACTCAGACTAGTTGGATGTGCTTCATATTTAAATTATAATGAAGTACTTATATACTTTCCATGGTTGAATGATTTTTTTCCCCCCATAATTTTTCCTTCCTAGGAGTTTGTTTAGAGTTCAAAATAGAGGGACTTCTCTGGATTTTTGTTACATTAGTCACTTACTTGCCCTTCAGCTAGAAGCAGTGGCTTGGCACATTCACCAGCCTCACTGCAACCAAAGCTGCTTCTATCTCTTGCCAAGGCAATAGGCCAAGGAAGGTTAAGCGAGGGAGGAAGTAGGTAACTGCTGCAGGGAGAAGGGCAGGGACATCAGGAACAGGGCAGGGAGCTGCTATGTTTGTGCAAAACTTGATGGACTTTGCTATCAGCTCCTGCATGTAGGTCTATAATAGCATCCCACATGCACAGACATGTAGCTGAATTTCTAGGACAGCTTGTGGCAGCACAGCCTCCAGGCGGCAGCAAATCACAGGATCACAGAATCGTTTAGGCTGGAAAAGACCTTCAAGATCAAGTCCAACTGTAAACCCAGCACTGCCAAGTCCACCACTAAACTGTGTCCCTAAGCACCACACCTGCATGTCTTTTAAACACCTCCAGGGATGGGGACTCCACGACTTCCCTGGGCAGCCTGTTCCAGTGCCTGACCACCCTTTTGGTGAAGAATTTTTTCCTAATGTCCAACCTAAACCTCCCCTGGTGCAACTTCAGGCTGTTTCCTCTTGTCCTATTGCTTGGCTTCTTGGCCAAATGTAGGATCTCTGGCTGTAAGTCTGTCCCCAGGAGCTCTTCAGTCTCTCTGACTTCGAACTGGCTATGTACTGTAATTTAGATATATGCCTGCTCATGATGAAGATTCATGATGTTCTGCTAAAATGAGAACAACCTCTTTAAAATAGTTTTTAAAAAAGTTTCAAATTCACTATCTCTTAGTGGTATACTACTATCTAGAAGGTAGAAGGAATGTATATGGATAGTAATTTGCCTAGTTCATGATAGAAAAACACTGAAATGTTTAAACCCAAGTCTGAGACCTATGGATTGATTTTATTTTAATTTTTTTAAGGCAAGACTTAATAGTGCCTTTCATTCTTGTTTTTTCGGTTTCAAAAGGCAGATTCTCTAAAGTTAAAGAGGCAGTGCTTACTGTGTGCTTAATTCCTCATATGAGGTGTCAAGTGCTTGGAGACTTCTTTCCCCAGTTAGTTTGTTCATTTTTTAGCCCTGTAAAGGATTGATGAGGCTTTTGATCACTCAGTACCACAGCAAGGAATAGCAGGCTTTTAAGCCATTACAACCACAAGGATCGTGGTTTTTTAAAGCTGTCGGGGACAAAGTTGTGTGGGGAAAAAAAAGCTTTGAAATCTCTTGCTTAACTAGTTTTCTTACTAGCAAGTGTCTTGTGACTTTCCTTCCAAATTGACAGCTCCTTTGGATCTTATTTTAACTGTATTAGACAAGCAACCTCTCTCTAGAATTTAATTGAAAATAAAAAAATTTGTTAATGTGACTAGAAAGTATGTCAATTCCTCGGATAACAGGCAACAACTTGATGTGGGTCTTTGCCTCTGATATTAAGTTGTGGCAGATAGAGTGGCAACAGGAAGAAGGAAGAGCAGTTATCCTAACTTCAGAGGATAAAATTTTTGCTGCATAAGCACTGTGAGATTGGCTAGCACAATATGCCACTTTACTTACTCTTGTTTGCCACTTCTTTAATCTCTCGCAGTATTTCAGCTTCCATTGTAGGATTGTTACAAATATCTACCCAGGTTCCAAGGATGCCTTTCTGCTCAGCTAATGCAGTCAACTTCTTCTGATTAGGGACCACAAAACTGATCACGTATGACTGGTCACTACCACAGGATGGCAAGAGAAAGAAAGAAGAAAAACCCAAACAGTTGAGACTTCCATTTCAGGACATAAAATGCTTACTTGATGTTAGATACCCAGATTCATAGGGCTTTTTGAACTGTAGTTAATTGCCCATACAGCATTCTTCTTGTATATTAAGTCTTCACAACTGATGACTTACCAAAGATACTCTCTAAGTTGTTTTACAGCATTAGGTTTTATCAGTATCATGCTTTACTGTAATTTCACAAGTGCACATCTCCATTTAGCTTCCCAGCTACAGCTACTGTTTAGCTAGGTCTCTTCATGTAGTGTGTTTAAGTTGAGGGGAGGAAGAGGAGGGACTGGGACAGTTTCCCAGACTCAATGGAGAGCTTTGGATCAGGTGCAGAGTGTCTAGATAAACTTTTCTCTGGTATTCTGACAGAAAGCCATAACACATGCTAAATATAATGATACTTGTTTGGGGATGGGATGGAACTGGAGCGGATAGGAGAAATGCTAACAGAAAAACATAGGTAATTTCTTCAGGTTTTGGGAAATTTGGGTACCTGTGCTACTTCACGGATGATGTTTATAACCTGTGCTCTGGTAGGGGTGTTTGTTCAATGGAAACCATGGAAAACATGGTATTTCATCAGAGAAGTGGGTCAGAGCCTATATTCCATGTTTACCCTAAATGGAGTTTCTAAATTAATACCACTCTTACCTTTTGGCATAAGCACAGATATTGTCAATCAATGAACAGTTCTTCAGGGCTGCCTCTACTTTGCCCAGAGATACATATTCTCCTGCTTGTAGCTTTACCAAGTCTTTCTTACGATCTAGGAGTTGAGGGGGAAGGGAAAAAAAAAAAAACCAAACTTGATCCATTTACACTTGCATTTCCACAGACTCGTTTGCAAAGCCACTAGATATGTATTTTGTGCAATGCTATGCAAGATTCTTAATAAACATGAATTACAGCACCTTATTAAAATTTTTAAGCAGCTAATAGCATGTACATATTCTGCCAACTTTATAAAGGCTTCTGTAAGGTTTATATAGCACTGTACTTCTTGTCACACAACTTGTATGGAAGTGATAGGGACTCTGACTTTAAAGCTTTGTAATTAATACCAAAAATTAATCTTACATTTATTCTTTAAAGTCCACGTGCTAAATTTAGATAGTGATAATGTCACAGGTAATGGCATCACTTCCAAAATTTTCCTCAGCTGTGAGGACTTTTGGGAATGCGTTTTACACTGTGATTCTGCAAGCAGGTAACCTTAAGTAGATTAGCCCTGGCAAAGCAACAGTATTAATAGCATGCTTATAATTGTGTTTAGTCAAGATCTTGTAATACGTTATGAAATCAAAAATTGAGGCCAACCTATGATCTGCAGACACCCATCTGGATGAAATTCCCCTATATCTCCTGTACAGAACCATCTCTGACCGTTCTCATCAATGGAGAATTCTTCTGTTGTCTTCTCTTCATTTTTAAAATATCCCATTGAGACATTAGGTCCACCAATTACAATTTCTCCTCTAGGATTAGGCTTGTCTTTATTAGTATAGCCCCCTGAAAACAAGAAAATACCCACACAGTTATTTTTAACTTGCATATTCTGCTGCCAAGAACATATTTTGAAACTTCAGTCTTGAAGTTAATGCATACAAATTGATGACTATTATAAAAGACACAGTATTACTTCATATGCTACACCAAAGCTAAACAGGTAGGCAAAGAAACCAGCTAAGCAGTGGTTAAATCTGAAATAAAAACACTTAATACTCTTACCTTCTTGCCAGTCTCTCAATTTTATTTCGCAACAAATAAGAGGAGCTCCGACTCTGCCAGTGCTGTAATCAGCCACTTAGGGAGAGAAAAAGGAAGAATACAAAGGTTTTTGTTGTTTGAAGTATAAACTCAAACCACATATAAGGCAGTAGCTTATCTCAAGTTACTTTATTGCAATTAAAAACTACAGCTATTTTGACCTTACAAAAACCCACCAAACCCTCATATATATCTATACCTTAAATTGTCTATTTCCAGAAATGTTTTAACTACCTTCTGTAATTGTTCCAGCTCCACATGTTTCTGTTAGTCCATAGCCTTGACCAACAGGACAGCAAAAACAGATGTTCATGAATCTTTGTGTTTGAGGTGAGAGTGGTGCTCCTCCAGAAAGCATCATACGGACATTCCCTCCCAGTAGTGCCTTTACTTTTTTAAATAACAGTCTTGAAAGAAGGAAAAAAGCATTAAAAAATTGTTCACTTGGTTCACTTTTATGAAAAGGAAAAGACACAAGCCTTCTTCCTATTTGGAACACCTTAAAAATTAACTCATTCATTATTCACAGATTTTAGTGGACAGCAGGGATAATCAAAAATGTTACCTCTTGTGTAACACTTGAAGATGGCACAATTCCTGTAACTTAACTGAACAAACATTCCAATTTTATTACTAAAAAAAGAGCAATGAAAACTAACTAGTCATCTGTCCTGAAGATTAGTCATTTGTACCATTAAATATCTTATCCATTTCCAGTAAGAACTTTGGATTATTTCCGTTAGTCATTAGATTATATTCTTATGTTGGATGAGAACTGTCTGATGTCAGATTGCTTAGATGATTATTCTTTTAGACTGTCAAGTCAGAAGGAAAAAAGTACACTTGGACTGCGAATTATACTTACAAGTTACACAGAGGCGCATCATATCCCCTCTTGATTTGTTCCAATTTGTAGTCATAGCCTATCTTGAACAGAGTTCTCTGAATATAGTTCATCTCTTGAACTTTACTCATTACGTTTTTATAAATTCTGTCCATTATTTCCTACAAAGTGTTAAAAAAGCAAGAAAAGTTACCACACAGAATAGGCTAGCATGTATAAATTAAATTCCTTGTTAAAAATAAAATTCTTTTAAAATAGTCTGCCTAACCAATCATGCAGACATTTTAAAGGAAACGCTTAACTGTAATGTTTTTAATGTGTGATCAGTTACTCAATTTATAGGCCATCACAGCTTGGAGCTATTTGAAATGGGTGGAATGAAGTATCGAAAATGCAGTAGAAAATTAGTGACTTAACCTTACTTTTCTCACACCATTATCACTAAAGAGGAAGAGCCCTCATGCTGTAGTACATACCTTATACTAGAAAACTTGCCTTGAATTAGGCAGACAGGTTAATTCAAGGGCAAGTAACTGACTAACTGTTGTGGGTCTTAAGGCATACTGCAGTAATTCATAGTACCCCTTGCATTTCTCAAATGGCTGTCTAAGCCTTAGATTTGGTTTTAAAATACTTTCCACCCCTCATTCTGAAGATGTCTTCTCTATCAACCACAGCTACAAATCCTGGGTAACTTACCATAGCGTAATAAAGCTTGCTTTATTAACACCTTAATCTGTACTTAAAATGTGACAAACTGATCCAGAAAATTTTGAATTCAAGTTTAGCTAAATCCCTTTGCTAATAGTTGGTATACACCATGCAAGAACTATCATGCTTAGTCTCGCTGTACTTTATCCATGACAATTGATAAGCACAAGGGAACGAACTAAAAGATTTCATTTTACCACTTCCTTTTCCAAGAGAAGTTTTTCAACTTTCAAAGCAACATGGCTCTAGTAATTATTTACTTGACAAAAAAACCACAAGTCTGTCATAGACAAGAAATAAATTTCCATTAAAATAATAAGCTTATGATCACTAAAATACATAGAACTTAAAATAAATAGTGTTCAGACTGGTCAAGTACTTAACAGAAGTTCAAGGATTAGCTCTAAGTTTGTTACAGAGCACAACGCTTTGAAATATTTATGTGCTTTCTAACAAAAGTCAAATTGAAAAGAAAGCTATGAAAATGATGAAATATCAGAGATCAAAATATTAAAGTCTTACTAGAAACCACTCTCACTAGTGTTTTTGATTAGTTGCTTCAAGTATTCATGATTGGGATTTAGACAAACTAAAATTTCAAGAAGACCATGCACCATTTTCAGCCCAGTTTACCTGCAGAGTAGCATCTAGTATTTCCAAAAGCCAGACAGGTACCTTAAAGCAGAATTAATTGTACCTTTGTTGAAAGAATACAGAGACATGACAAGGTATTCATAATTACAAAGGCTAGAAGCACCTATTAACCCTTATTACAATGTTCTGATTGTATCGAATATTTAGAAATACTTGTGTCTCTGGCTTCTGTTAGAATTATTTTCCATTTCATTCCTTATAAATTCTAATCACTGGTGATGTTACGATATTTTGACAATAATAACAACAGTTCTAGAGAGAGGAATATTTATTAGATGATGTTACAGAAGTGTTGTTCCTACTGGGGCTTTCTGAAGGTTTTTCCTCTTTGCTGTAGCTTGTTGAATTCTAGATCCTATATGCTGTCAATTGAAAATGGATCATCAGTTTTAATTTTGTTTTTTCTCTAACTTCTTTGTGATAGTAAGTCCATAGAATCAAGACATTTAGGTGGGGTTCAGCATTATCGCTGTTCTGCAGTTCATATGAAGCTGTCCGCATGTGCCAAAAAAAAAAAAGTCCTTCCCAGAGGGATTATGATTGTATTTAAATACATGTTTTTTTGTCAGTAGTCTAGCATTTGAGTTTTCCCCAGGAAATAAATTTAAATTGGTATTTTCCAAAAAGGTGGGGTTCTCAGACATAATAATTTTTACTCTGTTAATTATTAAGAAAAACAAGGCTATATACATGATTATTATTTTATAAAACAAAAAAAAAATGCAAGTAATTGATTGAAAACTCTTGGCTATTTGCAAAAGATGCTGCAGAACAACCAAATCCAATGAAAGCTCCCTGTTCTTAGATGAGACAAAATCCTCCCCCTCACCCATCACCACCATGTGGCAAAAGCTGGTGCTACCAGTCTTGTGAGCCACAGGTGTGATACGATCATAAAAGCAACACATGTGAGTCCAGGACATATGAGGAAGGTTTTTGCATTAGAAAGATGCAACCATTTGTGTGTTTTTCAGATAGCAATAAGACCTTGTGGAATGCAGAAGCCTGGTCACCCAAAGACCATCATAAGTTACAGAAGCAATAGGAGTTACAGTCTCCTGATCGTTTTTTCTTGTAAGAGGAGACTAAGCATGGCCTGCTTACCCTAAGAACAGCAAGAGAGACTTCGCCTAAGTGTTACCTTGGAGACAAGCAGCTGAGATTGAGCACCCCAACAACTATGGCAGCTCGGCCTCACTTGCTAAGTTCTGTAACTCAGCCGAATGCTAGTATCCTTAAAGTGACAGTCTTAGCCAAAGCCACCCTGCTTTCTCCCTATGCAAAAAGAAGTTTCACACTGTGAATGTCAAAGCCGTTCTGCATCCTACTGTTGTATCATTAGCCCAGTAAAACATCACTTGTAACTATTAAAACACATTTACAGTTTTGGATCAAAAAGGATCTTGGCTTTAGCATACATTTATTCTTCTACTTATCTGCAGCACCAGTACTCAGGTCAACCAGTGACAACTGGAATTTCTATATTCTGCTTTTTCTCTATTAGTGATAGTTACTTACAAATTAAGAGGAAAAAAAATGTTAGTAAATAGATTTTTCTAGCACGATAGAAAGCATTATTTTTTCTAAACATATCTGCTTCTGCATACTTACAGGCACAGCTGCCATCAGTGTAGGCTTAAGTACAGTACAGTCTCCTTTGCTTCCCTTCTTGATTTTACTTGACTGTAATAAGGAAAAAAAATCCATTTATGAAGCTGAAAACCAAGCAGCTCTTTAGAAAAGGACTTAAAATTGAGGGAGCTATATCAGGTTGTAATTTGTTTAAATCTCTTCCCTGTCCCTCAAAAAAACCATTTCCTGTGTAAATTCATTTTTCCCCCGTTGTGATGGAAAAAGTAGGTAAGATTAACAACAAATTCAACCAAAATACTAGATGTTTTACAAGCCCAACCTGGTTAAGTCCACTTTTTATGTCTTTCTCTTACTTTCTCCCTCTAGTATTTGCTTTCCTCCATCTTCCTCTGGGAGGTTGTTTTTTTTGCCTGATGCTATCTCTATACCAGCAAAACATACAGAACATTCTTTTCCAGCTTAATTTCCTCTTATTTATCTTAATTTTAAATGGAAAAAGGGCTAAATAGAAGATGTACAGTAACTGGATAAAGAACTGATAAAGTGAGACCAAAACCTTAAAATCACTAAAAACTGTCTTACGTTCAGCTGATCTATTGATAGCTGTTCTTACACTGATATCCAGTGGATAATGCAACACACATTTATTAGGTTTTCTTTTAGATTTCCTAAGTATCATAAAAGTAAAGGTTTTAATGAAATTTATATGGTATGACCTGCTGCCGTAGTTAACCTGGAACGTTCCTGAAAAGAAAACTACATTTATGAAGCGTGTCGTATACATCAGCATTTCTTTAGTGAAAGAGGATAGCTAAGCAAGGAGAATGCAGACTGCGAAAGCTGAAGTTTGCTTTTGTTTCCCTCCCGCCCCTCACCTGATCTGATAGTGTGAGCGGAGAGGAATAGCCAATCCTGCAGCCGTAAGTGATGCAAGAAATTTCTGCTGTCAATTCTAATACATGGGCCAAAGGCAAATAACCAATGTAAGTATCCTTGGGTCTAGGAAAGGAAAGGATTGTCTAATTAACAATGATGCACAGGTGGACTGAAAATACTAACAGTTTTATTGTGTGCTTAGTTACTACTTTTTGAAAGACATGGATCACAAGTGAGGCTTCTTATTTTGTACACAAGAAGGGTGTGATTTCAAATCACAGTTTATAAACAAAATGGGGAAAATCCTATCTTACTGAAATCAGTATCGATTACAGGATTTGCCTTGTTTTCTAGGAAACTCAAAGATTTCTTAATGCTCCACTTTCCTCTCCTTGTGGGAAATTTCATCCCAGCTACAAAATTAAGGATGAAATCACTATTTTAAAATAATCACCAATGGTTTACAAATCCTTGACAGTCATCACAGTATCTCTTCTAAAATATATTAGTAGAAAGAGAGCTGATTACTGAAGTACTGAGGCTTATGTCAGGAAGTAATTTCTCAAGAGATTGCTCAGCAAGAAACTTAGAGCTGTCACTTAACAGAAGCTTTCAGCATCAGGTCAGAACTGGGTTTATATCCTATGACAAAAGGAGTTTAGCAACATAGCTTATTTCAGCTATTAAACCCTTTGTGAATGCAGGGACATTCATGAAAAATTTCCTCAAAATGTTAATATGAGGGAATTTCCAGTTGGTTTTACTACCATTAATGCACAATTTATTACTTTTCTGCTCACTTAGTGAAGTATACTTGAGCAGATTCCGCAGCATGTGCATTATCCATCCAACAGAGGTGTCTCTAGATCAGTGGAAGTGGTAGGCTCTGACATACTTCCTGAAGTGCTTCTAGCTGCCTAAAAACATTTAAAAAAATTTCCCAAGTTTGATGAGATGAGGAATCTCCTTATCTGGTGGTACCTTCTGATGCACAAGAGTGCAAACATCCATCACAGACCTAAAGCTAAGAGTAATAATAATAATTAAAGAAAAAAATATGTAGAACCAGCATGTGAGATGAGCTCAAGGGCGTACTTTTCCAACAACAGGGTAAATTCACAAACACAAGATACACTTCTTATAAATTAAAAGTAGTAGGCTCACAATAAAATGAAGAAATTTGGTAACGCCCAATGCCAGCAACAGGCTTTCTATTAACTTACATACTTTCAGAGGTTCTGTTTTACCTCCCCGTACACATGACAACTAAGTGTTTCTTACCCCAGTCCAGGTATTCTCTCACACTGTCCTGTCATTCCAGCTATTAAGTTCTTATGCATCATCATCACTCCTTTAGGTCTCCCAGTAGAGCCACTGGTGTACATTACTAAAGCCAAGTCTGTAGGAACAGGTCTGCTTGGCAGAACACTTGCTACAAAATGCAGGAGGAAAATTGTTATTGATTCTTATATACTTTCTAAATTGCTATTTCTGTAATTAATCAATGTGAAAATGTAATCGACCAGTGTGAAACAGGTGCCTCAGCAAAGGCAAGCACAATGTGCTGCTAAGTGGTCAGTGGTGGATGCAGAAGTCAGTGATGAAGAGAGTAGTGGTCTGTTTTTAAGAGGAAGTAAGGGAAGGCAGATTTTGAAAGGAATGACAAGTACTTGGGCACCTACACAACCTGGGTGATTCTTTTGCCCTTACGTCTTATAGCTGACTGAAAGTTTCACAGAAGCAGCCTTCTGAAGACCACATAAACCTGTCAAGGGCAGTGAAGGGGAGAAATACAGTACTGGAGAGAAACAATAGGTTGAGAAAAAACCAAAAACAACATCCCAGAAAGCTGCAAATCAGCTTTTCTGTCAATCACTGTTCCAAAACCAAGGCTGTAGAGCTAAGACTACTTTTTTTAATGAACTTTTCCTCAGCTAAGCTGCTAATTAGTGGAAAAGCAGAAAGCTTACAACGCTTGACTTTTGACTTTTGTTTTAATCCCTTGGCATTTATTCTTAGGAAGAAAATTGTTAGCTTTCATGGCTTTCACAGCTAGAGAGGCAGCAGAAGTGTCTGCAAGGGAAGCAGGTTTTTTAGGGAAAAACCACCACCACAACAAAACAACAGCCCTCAAGGTTACTGCTGGTTTGTATGCCTACCTTAAGGTGATCAAAGATAAACAGTTGTAAGAAATATGCGCTTCCCTGCAAAAAGCTACTTTGCCAGTTTATCTCCTCTTTCATTCAAAAGAAAGGAGATCTGGCTAAGCACGCACTGCTGATTAAAGGAAAAGAGATGATCAGGATTGTTTTTTCCTTCTTTAAAGCAGATGTTTATAGTCCCTCCTGGCTGCCCAATGTCGAAAGGGATGCAGTGGTGCTTTTTAGCTACAGATCGGTTAAGGAAAAAGACATTTCCAAGCCAACAAGCAAAAAAAAGCCTCATGTGCTTTCTCCTCCTTTCTTAGGAAAACCAGTGAAAATAGGATGAATAAAAGGTAAGAGTAGCAGAAAATGGAACACTGCACTACATTCTAGTTCACTTCCTGTAACAAAGTTGGAGTCTTAAAATTAGTTCTGGTTATGAAGTTAAAAATAAAGTTTTATCCTGAAACAGCTGACAGTTTAACAAAGGTGCAGGACAATAAACAGAGATCAAACAAATTTTCCATTTATTTAAAAGAAGCCAGAGGATGAACTGGCAACGTGCCACTGCCTTTGTGTTAGAGACCTGCATGGGTAGTGGGTTTTTTTTTTTCTACGCATCCCTCTTAACCTAGGTCTGATTTCACTGTTAACATTGCTTGGTTAGTTCTCTGAGAAGTGATTCACTTACAGTTTTCTGGTTTGGCTCCCAGCTCTTCTACTGTCTGCATACTATGAATCTCCACATTTTCAGGGTATTCCGATTTATTGATAGTCTTCTTGTCCACATAAATGATATGTTTAAGACAGGAGACTTGTGGCAGTGCAGCCTATAGGAGAAAAAAGAAATTTTAGCATTGAATGCACTTAAAATTATTATAGGGTTGCTTGTAGCAGGTGAGGTTGGTAACAAATTACCTTAAGTTTGCTCTCAAGAAGTTCTGTGCTAGTAACCAGATACGATGCTCCACACTCATTGAGGCCATAGGTTACTGCCTCTTCACCCAGGGTGGCATACAACGTAACAACTGTTACAGTAAGGGGAGAGAGAGAGAACATGAAAAAATAAGTGTTAAAGTAATACTAAATGCAAAAGCTCTTGCTTTAGCTTACTGGAAAGCGTTGCGGGAGGAGAGGGGGATAAAATTAGCTCAATGGGGAATTTTCTAATTTGGAAACAAAACAGCTTTTTAATTTTTCCATATCAGAACTTTATGCCACAAGAGACATCTGGAATGAGGTGGATGGCTGTATAGGAAGCATTTCTTTACAGATCAGGTGGTCAGACACTGGAACAGGCTTTGTTGACAGGTTTCCTTCAGTCAATGCCCCAAGCCTGTCACTGTGTAAGAGGCATAAATGGCCAATGCTCTTAACAACATGCTTTAACTTTTGGTCAGCCCTGAATTGGTCAGGCAGTTAGACTAGATGATCACTGTAGGTCCCTTCCAACAAATATTCTAGTGTATGGAAGAAATCACCAGAACAAAGACATCCACCAAAACCCAACAATAATGCACTAAGCAATCACACGGTAAGCAACTGAGAACGTGTTCTGCTCCAAGCTCTTTGCAACCAGAACTCGTGGGAGAGGTGACACTAAACATCTCAGGGCACCAGTCACAGCTTACAGCTATGCACTTCTACAAGCAGCTCTTTCAGCAGTGTCAGCTACTTTGCTTGCTTCCATGAAATTACTGATGGGGGCAAGGCAGAGAATCAGAATGTTTTCCATGTTGCTAGGTTATTTTTAACCCTGACTGGCTACAGTGATGGTGTTAAGTGCCTCACAGGCACTAAGGAGTTCACCTCTTCCCATCATCTCTCTTGAAAAAAAAAATCTTCCTTTAGTATTGTCCGCTATCTCAAAGTCTAACCTCCAAAGACCATTAAAGGAATTTAATGTTCATGTGGAAGGGACAAAAACAGAGTAATGTTATATAGCTGATTCTTCCTTCTTCTCAAAACATAAGGATCAAGACCAAATTAACCATCCTCTCCTACTTCAATAGCAATGTCGGCTCTTCCTTTGTTGCCCTTTAACAGCCTCTCTGCATACTCTACTGTACGACCTTCTCCTCACGCAGTCAGCTACTACTAGTACTACTGGAAGAAAAAGAGGCAGCCTAGTGCAAGCAAAAACATAAGGCGGCAACAAAAATAAGCTACGGGTCATAGTGTGTTGTATGCGGACTGGGCATGTGAGTGCATAGTAACCTTTGCCACTTCTTGGAGAAGTTTTTATGCATTAAGTCAGATTACAGATTTCTGTCAGCTTAAATAAAATTTCAAAAAAGGAAAAACGCATATACATAATTGTAATGAACTTGAGCAGCTTAAAAATGTCACCAGAACCACTCAGACTAGCATATGATTTTGATTACCATTCTTCTCTCTTCTAATAACCATTTCATGTTTCGGGTGCCTAAGTCAGGATACAGACAGAAAATACTATAAAAACATTCCGCATTTTGGCGGAAGAAATGCAACTACTGACACCTTCAGAGTATTTTTAAAATAATCTTTAATAGTAACGGTACTGTTCTGTCATTCTAACATCTAGAATGTTACTACAAAATCAGAAAAAATAGTCTCATAAGTATAAGCAAGTTAATTTTAGGGGTCTCCACAACGCATAGAATAGACTGGACACTTCTAAGAATCAGACCATAGGCAAAGTAAGTTTATGAAATTCTTATACCATCAGTGACAGGATTGGCAGATTCAAAATACTTAACCACCAAACCAGTGCTGAGAAATGGTTCTAAAATACATGAGAAGTAAAGTTCAGCACTCACGTGGAAAGTTGTACTTGAAGCAGGTTAGAGCTACAATCATCCATTCTGCTCGAGTCTCACAGAAAATGACAACAGTACTCTTTGGGGTTAGTCCCATGGCAGTCAGGCCACTCCCCAAGCGATTCATTTTCTCATTTACTTCTTCATACGATAACCATCTGTAAGTTCCTAAAATTAACTGGTGAGGAAAAAAACCCATTGTGATGACAAGAAGCTGCTGGTACAACTCTACAAGCTTATGTACGTTGGTGCATAACCCCGTACCACACACACACATAACCCGTTCATTACAAGAAAAAAAAATTGCTTTCATTTTGCTTGAAGTAAAATAAATTGCGCATCCTTTATGCTCTTATTCTTTAACTAGCATAAAATGGATGTTTTCTATCATAAGATGATAATTAAGGAAGACCTGTAAGGAGACTTCCATTGTTGAGGCTGATGCAAAGCAGCTCAAAACCAAATGAGAATTAAGCTTTACCTTTTTGAACACTTTTCCATTTGGTTGCATTTCATTTTCTTCACTCAGTATTTCTCTGGTCCCAAGACAGTCCTTCTTCCCAAATTTTGCTAAAGCATGGTCAAACAACTTGTCCAATGTGTCTGCTCCAGGAATGTTTATGTTTGCTAGTGAGTCAAGATGAGTGACAGAACGGTAGGGGCTTCCAGGTTTGTCCGAGATGGGTTTAGCTTTTAAACGTTTTGCCATAGCCTTTTTCTTCTTAGCATTGGTAAGAAAATACCATGGAATAAATACAAGCATACTGTACACAGATATTAACAAGTACACAGGCAGCAAGAGAATGGAACATACTTCTAGCCTAAGTTTCATTGCAGGTATTAAAAAAAGACAATCTCTTATTGTGTTCTGAAGCAGGCAAGAGCAAAGCAGCAGTGCAGTATGGTGCAGGAATAAACAACAGTAAGTGAAGCTTAGGTAGTTCTTTTTCAGAGCAGCTGCTAAAATTTTAGTAACCTTTTGAGAGCCAACAGTGGACACCTGTGGGTGAAGACCAGAGCCAAGCAGGGAGCAGGAAAAAAAAAAGAAAAAAGAATTAAATTAGTACTATTACAGTCAATCCATTAGTTCTAGTCCTTCTAAGAGTTCACTTCAAATGCATCAAGACGAAGGAGACATTGAAGTAACTGATTTGAGGCACATACACTACATGATGCAGCACCGTACTGCTCTGAAGACAAAAGAGGATGAATCTTTTCTGTACTTGTTTGTTGCATCCACAAATATTTACTTTTCAAAGACTCTTCCCCCCAATCTCTGTTTGAATAGTTCAGGGCTGTTGAGATGAAGTCTGTCCTTCACATCATAATATTGTGTTTAACCTACTTGAGTAATGCTACAATTGCATAATTATGGGAAAGGTCAACAGTTGTTTTCCCCCTAAATATTTGTAGTACAGAGAAAAGATACAGTAGATTACTGCTTTTCAGAATATTACATCAATTTATACTCAGATTAAAATGTATCTTGATCCTGAGTCTACATGTTGTAATCTAAAATCTATATAATATTCAAAAATTGGTTTATTAACTTTGCCTCTTATTAACTGAATTTGTAATCTATTACTTTTCAACTATGAATATCAGACTCTTGGAAAGGGATTACACAGGTTTGCTTTTCCCCTCCAAAAACTACTTCGATATATGCACTTCAAAACTCCACGTATGGAAAATGAAATCCCATTTGACCAATTTAATCCAATTCAAAACGAAGCACAATTCGGCAAGATTTTGTCTCCATGTCAGAAAACTTCCTCATTAAGAACTGGGCCTGAATAAAGACTGAAGGTGAGTGGGGAACAAAGCAAAAGCATCACAACAAACCACAGCTGTGGCTAGCCCACTGGTCTGTAACTAGTCTGCAACAGCATGTAAAAAAATATAGGTTCTTATCTTCATCCAGGTGGCATGCAAACACATCATGAACGATGCATGCAGCAGGAACAATAAAAGGCATAGGTGCACTAACAAACGAGCAGCACCTCAGACACATAGGGGAGTGAGTAACACCGACTAGCTTATGGCAAAGCCTAGTCTTTCACGGACAGAATCTGACAAACAGAACGGATGAGAATAGGAAAATTTTCAGGGCTCTATCAGGAATTAAAAGAAAGTGGGTATACCTCAAAATGTACTTCTGTGCACATATTTGCCACCCTCAGGTGCTAAGGGGGGCTACAATTAACAGTTCAGGTTAAACAAGAGAACTGCTACTAACAGCATAACAGAAATTTATTAATAGGCTGTTGGGTTTTTAAATAAGAATTCCAACATCTGCAGTTGTGTTGTAGCCAGTATCAACAGCATTTATTGTAATGTAAGATTAAAAGATCTGCAGATACCTAAAATAACATGATCACCACGTTAATTTTTTAAATTAATTCTATAGAATAAAATTACTATTGAATGATAGTATAATGTACTAAACTAAGCTCAGACTTGTTCAGGAAAAAAAAAAAGAGTATTCTGCGTATTTTTTTTAATAAAAAGTGAGTGCTATGTTCTTTTCAAAATGTATATGCTTATTCTATTGTTATATTAATTTTAGGGAAAATTTCTTCATTGAAAGGGTGGTCAAGCATTGGAACAGGCTGCCCAGGGAGGTGGTGGAATCACCATCCTTGGAGATGTTTAAAAAACACATGGATGCGCATTGCTTAGGGACATGGTTTAGTGATGGACTTGGCAGTCCTGGATTAACAGTTGGACTTGATGATCTCAAAAGTCTTTTGCAACCTAAATGATTCTATGATTCTGCTCTACTTAACCTCATCATCATCAAGGGCTCAGCAAACAAACCTCAGCAGAAGAGCTATCATTTTACTTCCCTAAGCTCCAGTTCTCTAAAATGAAGGTTTACTGCTTTGTATTACAAATCTTCTATGATACTTTCATTCCAGTTAATTCAGTGCTTCAAAAGAAGAAGTTGAGCTTGTATTTAAAACAGAAGCCAGCCATAGCGCTAAGATTACATTAAGAAAACCTCAGTGCATGCCCATGATTAGCGACAATGCTACATGTTAAAATAAACCCCACGGAGAACTCACACTGCTCCTCACTTCCCAACAAAAAGCATATGAGCAGACACAATGACTTTAATAAAAAGCAGACTTTGTTGGACTAATGCAAACAATCTAATATAATGAGACAGTACTACAGCTTTTATTCAGGCTGAGTAGTAGCTTTTTCAGAAGTAGTCCTACTGGTAAAAAAATACTTGCTAATAACCGAGAACTAACTAATTTAGAAAGGGAGGAGAGGAATGGGCTCGTATTTACGTAAATTTTTCAGCCAGTGTTCTGGGCTGACCCATACTATAAAAAGACATTAACTTTTCCATTTAATTTAATCTCCTGTACGTTAATTTTATAAATTACATTTAAGCAATTTAGGAGCCTGTATAACACTGAACAACCACAACATTTTCAGAGTATTTTATGTGTACATGTTATTACAACAAAACTGAAAATCATATTTTCGCACACTTGATTTGCTTACTACTTTCTAATGAAATCTGTATTGACTAATGGTATCTATTAATATATACTTATTGCAATTATCTCATCTTTCCAGTGGTATTTTCCACTTTTGCTTATTGCACCTGGGCAGTAGTGAACTGAACTGAATTCTCTGGGGTAAGAGCTGTCCCTTTTTTACCACACCTAAAATGATTGGGACCTGCTCCTCTTGTCATCTAAGCCCCAATAAGATGCAAATAACAATGAATTATAGCAGTACTATCATAATTTAAACAATTATTTCATGATATCCAATTCACATTTTATTACTGATTATCAATACTGAGTCTTTAAAACAGAACTAGGCTGCAGAATGGATTGTAAGACTATGTGTGAAGAGGGCTGTTTGAAAAATTACATCCTACTGATGTCATCTAGTAACCATTTGTATGTGCATGAAATGTGTGCTTTTATATGTGAGATGATCTTCCAGCTCACTAAGCAACAAACCTCAATGCAGTGTTGAACACTAACTTAAGAACTGTTACAGTTTATTGGAACTACTTTCTAACATGCTAAGAAACCTCATCAGAATGTTCAAAATACTACCTGAAGTAACAAAGTAATGATAAAAAGGTCTTTTGGGGAAAGCATGTTTTGTCCTAAAACTGGCACCCTGTTGAAATCACTTTTAACATTTGAATTTCAAATATGCGTACAAACGCACTTTGTAAACTTGTAGCCAAGTTATGCTAATGTTCACATTAGCAAAAGTTAAAGGGTTGCATTCCTTTCATTTTGAAATTTCAGATTAATTTGAAATACTTTAAGAAGTGTTTAAAAAAACCAGATAACTTAGAAACATTTTAAATTACCACAAATGTGTACAAATTAGCTATCTTGACAAAAATCAGTTGTAATTCTTAATAGACTTCATTATAGTAAGTCCCGAAAAGACAAAATTGCCTTTTTCCTTTGAACATGTTCATATAAAAACTGACACAGACACACACACACACACAGAGGTATACTTACAAGGTATCTGACAGTGATGACTGAGTTTTTTTCAGTGTTGTTTAGATCTATATTAAAATAGAAAAAAAGGAAAGTATTAGAAGTTGGGAAATTTTTTTTGCCTTGCAGGAAGGAGGAATCTTTAGAATTTCTACCTTAATGCTGCTGAAGAAGAGTAGCCTATGAATTTAGACAAAGGAAGCACAGACTACCAATACAGGAGAGCAGTGATATTATTGGAAAAGGCTAAGCTTGCAAATTACAGTGTATAGACGAAGCTCCCCCCTTCCCTGTTTAAACATGTTCTGAATAAAGCTATGAACAGAAGCTTACTGTAATTAAAAAATAATTTAAAAAAAAATGCAAGAAAGACTTTCAGACTCCATATGATCTGTTGGTCTGTTCTTCTGTCTCGGGGCAGAAGCAACAAGACCTTTATCATTCTTGGATGGATGAGTTATCAGTAGAAACTTTAACTCGAGGCTATCTGTAGCATACGCTGCCCCAAAGGGTCATAAGGAACATGAAGCAGGGTTTGGGTGTTGAGGTAAGAGGAGAGTTTACAGAACAAAAGCACAGTTACGTAGGCTGCGAGGCTTCACTGGTCCCATGACCAGTGGAAAAAAAAGATGCCTATGTGTTACTATACAGATATGGCTTCAAAAAGTCTACTGCATGATCATTCTCTTGGACCACTTGGTTTTATATACAGAAAGCTTTTAAATGATGTTTAACTAGTTATATTTTATTAGCCTTCCCCGTAAGTCTAGGATTTCAATCAAGGTACCAGTTTTCACAGACTGAAACAGTGTTAAACACCCCTTATGAAATTCTCCTACAAACATTTCGTCTTGAAATATGAAATAAATAAGAGGCCCAATAATGTTTTTAGTGTTACTGGCACTTGCATGCGGCTGTATAACATTTTGACCCACAACAGGACCATCCCGAACTTGGGCCAAATAATACCATATTTTAAATATAATGCATAACAGACTGACATACTGAACTTGCAAAAGTACCTTCACATCAATTCCGTTTGGTCAGAAGCCAAACTTAGCTATTCAGACTACACCTTATTCCTTCAATCTCTTATTTAATTAGACTTTGAGAGAAATGATGAGATGCAATGTTCACATTGATGTACCATCAAGGAAACCTTCAAGGCAAGCCAACTACATATTACTAAAAGTACAACATTTACATTCTCAGTAAACTTCCTCTTTCCTCACAAATAAAAGAAAATGTAGCACTCATGAAAAATGTCACTGTATCAAAATAAAACTGTTATGTAATACTAGAATATTTAGAATATGTTACCTCTTTTAATTGTGCAATGTAACTAGCCTACTTAGATGCCTATCTATCTATTTTGGAAACAGCAGAGCTTCCAGTTCTTAATGTAGGAAATGCATGGTCCCAGCAACAGCAATTAGTGTGTGTCAGGCATGACTACAGTCTAGAAAAAAACAAACCAAACAAAAATAAATGTAGTTTCTCCCCTAGGTAACTGTTTTCAGTATCTCCAAAGGATTTTCCTCAGATAAGCTTCTAGCAATTTTGAAATGGTAACTCCCTAGACTAGAGTTCATTTATTATTTGCAATGATATGTTACAGTGTTCGTATTACAAACTCATTCATGAGGTAAATATTTTCCTTATTACTATATTATATGCTGGGAGTTTACAAAAATTCTATACTCCAAGCTTACTATAGAAAAATAACCAACATGAATGCTGATACAAGCACTGAGACTGTACTTTACTGACTGCCACAGATGGAAGAGATGCTCTTTCAGTATAATCTGACTTTGATATCCTCAATTAAAAGCTTCAGAGACAGGTACTATGCAACGCTCTATCCTTGTCCTGCAGCCAGGGCCACACGACACAGTCTGAAATCAGAGCACACGTTCTAGAACAGGAGACACACTCCTCTCTTCATAGCTTTTCATGAATTTAACTGAAAATTTAAGAAACAACTCGCAACTATTTTTTTAATATAGAAAAATAGCTTTGAAATTGTCACAAAAGCTTACTGGACTAAGTAAGGGCAAAAGCATGCACGGGGAACAGGGAAAAATTTTATGCCTCTGGAAGCAACTATTCACAGAGGGGGAAATGCCCTAATCTTCTCTGCATTTAACTGCTAGAACAGAACTGAATCAACTTATCCAGCATTTGAACACACTACTAGAATTTCTAAGTGTAACTCAAAACCTACCTGTAGGTAGACATTTTATCCTATGCAGTTTAATTTTAATAAGGCAGAAAATTATTTTCTTTGCTAAGAAAGGCTTTAACTAGCCCAAGCCCAAAGTACTGTAAATGTTTAATACTGAAGGTATATGAATAACAGTGTTTATTG
This sequence comes from Ibycter americanus, assembly GCA_035590275.1. Taxonomy (NCBI): domain Eukaryota; kingdom Metazoa; phylum Chordata; class Aves; order Falconiformes; family Falconidae; genus Ibycter; species Ibycter americanus. Next base: position 4,436,143 of record JAVJGI010000037.1, on the reverse strand, counting down.
TCCTTCCTCTTGTGTTAAAAAGCTTGCCAGGGACCCAGTGTACTATGTAATAGCACGATTAGAAGAAAACATACTTCTTTCTCTATCTACTTCAAACATTAATTGCAACTTTTAAAGCATCTTTTCATCGTGTTAGGAAGGTCTCCTAGTAAGAAAGATGACATTAGACAGGAAAAGGGTAGTATTCTAGTTTGTGAAGAAAACCTGGAATCTGCAAAGCAAGAAGTTGTTTACTTTAAAAAAAAACCACCAGAGGAAGTCCTGATTCCCCCGCAACCAAGCTCTCACCAACTTCAAATGGAGACACAGTACTAGCTTTAGCATTAAGTACTCAGGGTTGACTCCTTTCAGGAAGTCCTGAAATCTTCCAAAACAATCCAGTATGAATAAGTAACAACTATTTCCGCAATTACTCTAGCATTCAGGCAGATCTAAACATTTTGCAAACCACAGTAAGCACTCATTATCTGTATGTGGAAAGGTGGTTCTACACAGTGAGAGAGATGTGAGTTGACCTGAATAATGTGGTTATTAGTTACGCAGGTTATTAGTTACAGTCAGTTTTTGGAAAGGAATTTAATCAGTATCTAGTAGCCCTGAATTTGTTCCAGTACTACAACTGAATGAGACTAGGATTTCACAAAGAAATTACAGAAAACCTGAGAAATACCACATTTCCAGGAAGATGCAGCAAGTTTAAACACAATAACAAATGAGTGCATACTATCAAATTTTGATTTCCAGATTTATACCTGTCACACACAAGAACAAGAGAACATTTCTACAGATGAGAAGACTGTGATTAAATAGCTGTACAAGTTAGAAGAGTCTTGTGGCTAATTACAACTCTTCCGGGGTTAGAAAGGTTGAAAGGAGAAAAACTAAGGGAAATGACTCAGTTTTTACATCATGTCAGTGTTTTTATGAAAACAAACTCTGCCCATATTAATGCAAGTTACTCATGGTAGAAAAAAAAAGTACATGAAGTCCAATTTTTGTTCCTTTTTCACAGGCAGATTTCTACATATTTTCCTCTTACACAATTTTGTATGTCAGAGGGCAATGAACTCCAGAGGTAATCTGATCAAACACCAGCAGGTTTCAGAAGTACTTCCGTGCTCTATCAATGCAATAGTAGTAGCCCAAAGCCTGAGTGTTTGAGAGCTTAGTATGTGCAGTGTAAATACTAGTACCTATGTCCCAGCAAACAAGGAGAGGCGACAGTCAGTTACAATGGATCCTGATATAAGTTGAGGGTCTCTGTTTAAATATATACATTATATCTGAAATAGCAAGACCACAAGTGGTAGTAGGAAATCTTGTTTCTCTTACTGCTGCCTAAAAAGAAAAAAGTAGTCAATACAATGTTTTACTTAGCTACTAAACAAAGATCAGATTTATTTTTGGTTTCAAGAAAAATCTTACTATTGTCTTTTATATTCATCACTACTTCTGTTTTACTACCTCAGAACATAGATGCACTTAATGTCAAGCAAAAAAAAATATAAAAATAATCAATGTGTAAGTGTCAAGTGTCATACATATATTGTTACAACAACTATTGTAATGGAAACCAGACCAGCCACGCTTACCCACTATTTCTCCATTATCTAACAGACTGGTGTGAAACTCTCTCCTAATCTTGTAACATAAGGGCAAGCAAATGTTTGGTGAGAGGGTAAGAGCTGTTTGTGTGCCCTAAAGGCAGAAAACATAAAAAGCCAAGACAAGACTCCATATCTGAAAACCATGCACTAAGAATACGCTGAATTGGGGGAGTATTTCCTCTAGACCACCTGTTCTTCCAGACTCTGCACTGCAAGTACCTGAGGCTCATTCATTCCAACGCTTCCTCCCTCACAAGCCCAACCACAACTCAATCCATACCGGTTATGTGGTGGTCTGATCAAAAGCACGGGGCACACAAGCTTTCAAGTCAATCCAACAATGGCATTGTGAATGCTAGCAGTCACTATAACTAATAGCAAACTCAGCTGTTTCAACACATTTTTGTGGTAAAGGAAGTAAGTGAGAGGCATCCTTTTGTTTCCTTGGCGTTTTAGTTAATGAACGTGGTAAGGACTGGTGGCTTGGACAGCCAGTATTTCAGAAGAAGATGGAAAAGGAGAAAATCTGCAACTGAAAAATACTGGTACTACCTCAAAACTCCTCCAACATCTACAAAATATACTTGGACTAAAGGGCACAAAAATTAAAATGTACATTCTGCATTAATAAAGAAGTATTTCAGCCTGATCTCCTCAACATGTATCCCAATCTCACCAGGCATTATGGCAAATGTTACTCTGATGTTTCAAGGGCAGACATAAGCGACTGTACTGTTTCCACCCAACTTTTAACACCAGCACATGAGAAGGGAAGCAGCATGCTGAAGGACAAACTGTGGCGGATGTGTGACCGTGGAAGTTCTCCAGCAAAAGCTATGTAAACAGCCAAGTAAGAATCTCTTTCTTCCCATGTGTAATACAAAACGGATAAACTAACTAGTTCTGTGTTTAGCTACACAGCCATCTTGCAATGGTTGTGACTGACATGGCTCTGATGATCCAAGTGAGATTTAAGTTATCATCCTCTTTTAATTTTCTGCCTCTTTCTCAGCTGTATTTTTGCAAAGCAGTTTACTAAAGTAGTGGCCTCTCCTAAGGCTGTTGAATTATACAGTTTAAAAGATCCACTTGAGACCTACAAATAGAAAGCCCTATTTGCTGCATCTCCCATAAGGGTTTTCTTGCCTGCAAGCACTGGCCTTGACAAATGTGATACCTTGAGTCAAATAATCCTCTAATAATCCTGTAAATAATACAATTTATACCAAAACCAGTTTCATACCTTACAAAAAAAGGTTTGTCTTTTGCTTGTCCACATGAAAATTATGCCTCCTTTGAGTACAGGCTTGGTAGGTTCAAGCTTTTTGAAAATGTTCTCTTATTTTAGGCAACTTCAGGTAATTCCAAAGCCTGTTATTACACCTACTATTTTGGAGTGTATTACAACAGAAGAGCTCGGCATTCACCTCTCCAGTATCTGTTTGAAACTACAGACTGGAGATCAGTTCCCCTCTTCTTCTTTGTTTTATTTTTAAACATTAAAAATGAAGCAGGCTAAATAAATAAAAAAAAAAACCAACAACAAAACAAAGACCACTGAACTTCCAGACTATTCTGTATAGGTCTGTATCACATACTGTTTGTGCAGCCTCTAGAATAATACATAACTACAAGGAAGCATTTTTATAATTTTTATAACGAGATTATGTTTAAAATTTTCATTTTTAAGGGCGAATCTAACTTGGAAATGTGATTAAAGATACCAGTTACAGGCAAAAAAAAAGGCAGTCAACTAGAAAAGGGAAAAGTAAAACAATGCAAAAGCGTGAGACCACACTGAACTTTAAGACATTCCCTCCATTTTTTTTTCTGCGTGGAATACAGGCATCTGAAAACTGGCATAATGTTCTGCGGTGTTTCTAAGTTGAAAAATTTTCCTTTGTATCAAAAGGGACTAGTAACACCCACAGAAGTTAGTTCTTTCAGATAACTTCTTAAGCTACGCCATCATTTCATCTCACTCAGCAATGAGCGGATAGTTTAGATGCTGCTTCTGTCTCTTAACTGGAACACAGCTGACCTAAGGCAGGACTTTACTTGAAGATGGGTTTCTTAACACAAAGATTAAAAACTCTGTTTTCCCAGCATTTTCAGGGCACGATAAAAGTAAACAACTGATGTATAATGTTTTACAGTCTTCAAAGTTAGATGTAATATTTCTGTTTCTGTAATATTAATGAATATGTGATGTGGGTACTGCAGATACACAGGTTACACTCTAACTTTCTAACTAACGTTTTGCTTCTAATTGCTAGGTGCTTCCCTGAACCTACTGAGCATTCATTTTTATCTGTTTGCAACCTATTATCAGTATTAGGAACATATGCACAGACAACTGGTTTTTTAAGAATTCGGCTGCTCATCTCCCCTCATGTTATTACCCTATGCTTACGATAATCATTTCAGCAACATCCTTTCCCAACGTAAGGAAATTAGGACATCAGGTGCTTTTTGTTTTACAAGTAAAGATGAAGTACAGGAAATAATCTCCCTAGGTAAAAGTTTTTCAAATTTTATCCAGAGACAACGTATTTATGCTTATGCCTGTTAGATACAACTGCTTCACCAGTTCCCGGAGTGCATGCATTCAAGTTCAGACTCTGATCAAATCACAGTATTAGGGCTGGACAAACGTTAATGATGTTTTACTGAACAACGCAGAAAATTCATTAATGACGTTACCCTAGCTGCACAGATTAACTACTAGCACTTATTTCCTGGCCTTAAATCTGGTGTGTTACCAAACAGCTGTACAGCGTGACCTAGGAGGAATTGTATGTACTCTTGTGATGATGCATTAGAAATACTTAGAAACTACAAAACTGCATTGCCCAATATAAAATAAACTAGTAACATGAATCTGTTACTACATAAGAACAAAAGTTAAGAGAAAGTAAACACCGAACCAATTCTTTTTTAAATAGGATTCAGCTAATAGATTCATCTGACCAAAGCTTAGCAACATGAACACAGAAGAGCTAGTCATTAAAAGCTACTTCCTTTATAAATTTCCTGACATCTAGCAGCGTTGCTCTGTAATAACCTTTTTGAGAAAGGAGCAACTCACAGTAAAATGTTAAAAGTGCCTGAACACAAGTCCAGTCTGGCAGGCAAACACGCAATGTAATGACAGAGATCATCATAATCCCTCTTAATGCTCTATTGAGACAGTCCAGTAACATTAACCTTCTGCATTCTATTGAAATCCAGACACAATAATGGAGTACAACAGCTTCTCCCTTTTACTGTAGTTACCCTGACAGATTATATACTTCTTTTCAAAGGTCTTGCCAACAGCAACTGTTGTGTAATTCAGCAGACTGAAGTTCTAAATATAATTCTGTATTACTTCAGAAAACCTGATTGTCTCTTCAGCTTTCATTTTAACAAGAAATTCTGCCACCAATTTTATATTTACCTTTATTGCTTTTCAGAACCTCTATTGTCTCTCATTGGTGGCATCAGGTTGCTTTCTTCTCAGACATTGGTCATAATTTAGGTAGTGAAATTAATTACATACTTAAAAAAAAAAGGGGGGTGGGGGGGTGCGCAGGGGAAAGAGAGAAGTCCATGTTCCTTTTTATGTACTGCATTAGCAGTCTTTTGCCTACCAAAAAGTGTACTGTGGGCTGGGGAGGGATTTTTCTAAAGTCCTTACAGGTTTTTCAAAATTCTGTGGGGACAGTCAACAAGGGGAACACCAGAGTCATGAAACACACTTTCCCTTTCCTCTTAGAAGCTCACATGCAAATGGAAATTCCTCCCTTTTTAGTGATTAAGCAAAATGAATTAGGCTTTCATATTTGCAATTTGAAGAAACTCTGTCCTTGCAGATGTTCTGATATACAGATGACTTGAGTGGGCACTTAAAAACACAAGTTCAAGAAAACTGTTCCCACCCATGGTCATCTGAGACAGTAGCCCTTGAGATTTCAAGCATGAGTCATCTCTATTTTTCATGTCCATTGTGTAACTAGCTAAGCTGCGGAGGAAAACGGTTCTAGAGTCAATAGAAGTTAAAAGTACTGGGAGCAAACATATTTTAATCTTTTGCACAATCACAGTATTTTTCCAGTGAAAAAGCAATGATGTCTTTTGGAAGTTTAAGGGACTGAATTTTATTGTGGTTCTAATGCAAAATTTTAGCACAGTCTGTTGCTTGGCTCATGGTGAACCTATCCTATCACCTATTAGCCACACATACCTAGGATCAGTTCTAGATATCAATCATCTCTAGATCCACACCTGGCATTCCCAGACAAACATTTCCCTAAGAACTTCATACTGCAACTTTCTGCTCACTTTAAACTTTCTGTGAGGGAACTTGCTTTCTGCTAATTTCATGTGCTTTATGATAGACTGAGGTGTCTCTAGGGTACATCTCTTTTAATAACATTATTTGGCAACTCGGGTACTCATTTTTACAAGGAAGATCTGGAGGTGCAGGCTGGGGATGAGTTGTACCTGAATAATAAAACAATGCAGCATATACCAATTCAGTCAGAGAAGCTGGGGATTTTACCCATTGGCAAGGGAGATAATACCGGTGATGGCATTTTCGACCACGGAAGGCAATCTTACTGATTTACTGTATCATAACATTTTTTTGATTTTATCTGCACTTCAAAGAGGCAGTGAGATGACCAAGCAAATTTCAGTACGCTTTCTCTAAGGCACGGTGGACATTCAGGTTTTTAGATTTAGCAGCTCTAAACACGATTTATACAGTCTTCTCAGCTGTGTAACATTATCAAAACAGGAAAATAATACAAAAGCAGTCCGAATGTAAATATTCATACTAAGACAGGAGAACGGGGTAGAAACTAGCACAATTCTCAGAGAAGTTAAAAAAAGGGGGGGAAGAAAAAAAGACCTCTGAGACATTTTTAAACAGCAAGATTTTGAACTTTACCACCCCCCAATACATCTGTATGCACATTTATCACACTTCTTACTCACAGACAGCAACATGCTTGTTTCAGGTGTACAATTTCAGAGACAGACAGCTTTTGAAGTTCTTAATCCAAAATATCCAGGTAGCTTTTTGCAAAACAGCAGAGGACATACTCAGAGCACTGCGTCACAGTATCACATGCTCAAAGCCTGAGCTGGAAGCAGAGACAGCACAGAGCAAGCTGGCTCTGGCCGAGGAGGTGCATAACCATATTACCACTATTGTGCCTGTGCTAATCCATCGTACCCCTCAGCAAAACAGACTAGTGCAGCCAGAGAGCTTCCTGAAGGGCATTTGTTCAAGCCCTGCCAGCTCAGAAGACATTAAAAAAAAGCATGTGTGACTATCTGCAGCAAACCACACAACTAAAACTCAAGTGGCCTGATGGCACGACTTGGTATTTAGGTAACTAGATCACCTTTAATATACATGAAGCAGGAGTCAGGGTAGCAATTGCAGAAGAAAGAAACTGTACAGCGCTAGACTAAACAGACCATAAAGTGGTCTTAGACTTAACAAATTTTGAAGGAAGCATGAAGAGGAAACTGACACTGTTGCCAATTCTTTCAACTTATTTTTAGGAACTTTTTTGCTCTGAAAAAGCGACAGAAAAATCCTCAGTATGACACTGTGTAACACAACAGCAATTTATGGTTAGTAATAAAGAAAGATATAATTTAATTTGTTAACAAATGCAGTGATACTCAAAAAGCTAGTATTGTCAGAAAATGTTTCCATTTTTAACTTAAAAATACACAGTCCCTACTCCAAATCTGTCTGCACTATAGGACGAAGTTCCCTATTGGAAGGTTTTAGTAAGGGTTATTTAAGTGCCCACTCCCTAGTTATTGTCAGTCTTACTGCTCCCTAGCACACAAAAAAACAAGTCATTCTTTACCTTTAATACAACTGCAATTCAAATGTTTCTAGGTAAGCACGTCAATAAATTCATGAAAAATCTAAAAAAGAAAAACATTAAATAGTGAAAATGCTAGGCATCTCTTAGGTTATAAACATATCCAAACAGACCATCCAATCCAACGTTTTCCTGGATTGGTAATACGAGCTTTGTCAGCTGTTTGTTGTCAGTACTGTTTGTACAATTGCAAAACACTACCTGCAACTTGAAAACACGGAACAGGCTGATCGTGTACTTTAGGTCAGGGGATACCACTAGAAACTCATTACATTATCATTCTCAATTTTCACCTAAATTCTGTGTTCTGAGTGCCTGCGGATGTTTGAATGATGTAATGTGCTGCCAAACACTGCCCCTGACAAAAAGTTTTAAAATTTACTCTTGGTTAAAACCAGCATTATGACACCGGACTGCTTTTAATAGCCTCAACTTTAAAGCTTCAGCAACCCAGTATTCAAAGCTTACCTTTTTTAAAGGTAAATCTACTTAATGCTATCCAAGTTATGGAAATATTTTTCATTTTCAGCTTTTTAAGGAAAAGTAAACTTACAAACCAAGAGGTAATAGGTAACAAATTTATTAAACTGTTTTGTCTGTCTGAGGAACACCAGTGAATTACCTTGAAGGAACAGCCAACAGAAACTTTACCCAGTATGGCCTTTCAGAGAATAAGATCAAACACGCCCCCTATACATTTGCATCCAATGTCCACCATTTGCATCCACAGACCACCACCCAGAAAGGTAGGAAAACAAGTGCTAAAACAGTCGGTGTGGTCCTCAAATCTCATACTTTAGGTATAAAGTAGTATTAGCATATACACAAGCTATATTTGTATCTTATTTTCATGCATATATTCCAGAAATTATGATCCACCCGCAGTGACATGGGTACTCAGGTAACAGACAGATGGTTTCCCCAAAGCCCTGTTCCTCTTTTACATTATCCCTTCTGCCTCTGCCGACTGCCACTGCTTGCTCATCTCTTTCTTCACACTGCTGTTCAGACTGATCGGGTCCAGGTTAAATGAGGATTACTTCCCAACAAAAGTGACTTTTTTAGGTGGATGGAGGTTATACCTGAGTAACTGCAGTATTTTTACATTGGGGAAGGGGGGTAGAAAGACTACAGGCTGGGCACCATCTGATCTTTTTCATTAGGTAAGGTGATCTAGAAAGTGTGTTACACTTATTTCTGACCGTTCCGTATATGTGATTATCATTCCTCAAACCATCTTTGAGCATTCAAATAACCTGAACTCAGCTCAAGGCTAGAACAGTTTTTATCTTCAGTTGTGTTAGACTAAAATTGCCAGACTGTTGAGCATGCTCTCTTTTTTCAGTTGAGTTTTATGGAACTGTAACGTACACTGCATAGGTATTGTTATTCAAAGGCATGCAAGAAAAAACATGCCTGAAAGACTGAGCCTCAGTGAAATACTGAAATACATGTACAGCTTCTCTCACATGAACTAGAACAGCAAGGATAAGGTGTAATCCATGAACAAGCAAGCCAGACCAAGTACTGACAAGCAGGATGCTCTCCATGGTTTTCTGAGGCATAACCTTGCTCGGATCCCTGTTCCAGCTCCCACTTTCTCACCCTGCTTTTTATTGACAAACAGCAAGCCTGGTTTCACCTTCCAGTTGTTCCTCTTCCCTGCGGGGATACATTTCATAATGCAAGCACTTCTGACCAAGTTGTTTGAACAGAAGAGCTCATAAAAATGCAAAACTATTTGCATGCTTATGAAATCAACAGAGAATCCATTTTCATAATGAAAATTAAACACACCTATCTAAGAAAAGCACAAATACAAGGCTAACAAATTCAGTACTAAATTATACTGTGTAAATACACAGTATGAGTCAGCTGTATATACAGCTGTCTTCATGGAAAGTAATGTGCAAAATAACAAACTAATGGGCTACTATGGACAGAACCTATTCCATCTTCTTCCTACTTCCGCATCTGGTGAAAAAAGACCACAGGCACCACAAACCAGGATCTCTTACTTCTTTTTCATTTTTCCTTTCTATTGCTGCATCACTTTGCTGTTAGTTGACCATTACCACTAGCTGCAGATTTATTGTCTCAACTCTTCTATGTAACATTCAAAACAAATGGAAAATACTGCTGTAATCTACATCTTACCTACACAGTATTCTGATTCTTTTAATATGCCTGTTTTCATTATGCAAAAAAACCCAAAACATGCCATACTAAGAACAGAAAAAAGGTTAGAACCTAAAGCAAATTTTAATATATCACACAACTTGAGCAAATTACTTTATTGAATTGAAATAAACGTGACCTTAGTGTAATGGAGACTCCAACAGCGAAGTGAAAACAGTGCAACAGCCTGCTGGCCCTCTATCAGACCCTTCAAGTTTAGGTTCGTGGCAGCTAACTCAATCCAAGTCTGGACTGCAGTGATCCCACTTCAAGTGTTCCCTTGAGCTGCAAATTTTGCAGGCAGCCAACTGTACTTAACCTTTAAGTTGAGCCAGTAGCTCCCTACTCACTCACACAAGTGCCAGTGCGAGGGAGGAAGTGGTAACCTTGGGTTTAGTTCAGCTGACACAGAATTACTTGCACCTTTACACTGTAGCTTTGTAAGAACTTTAAAACAAGCATAAAACTGAGCTACAAGCAATAAAATAGAGCTACTGCTGAAAGAAGTAGCCTCCACCCATTTTTCACCATCCCAGTCTGTCCCATCCCTTTTGCCAGAAGTCAAGAGTGAGTGAGTGAGTGCTGGTAGCAGCTTTTGCAAGCTTCGTATGCTCATGGAAGTGCAGTATCGTGTGTGTAAGCAACCAGAAGCTGCAGCATGATAACTTAACTACTTTTATCTTTATTGAAAGCCAAAAAAACCCACCCCAAACCCCATTCCTAAACACTCAAGCGTATTATTAAAATTTTATTACAGATAAAGTATTTTGGAGTATATAAGATTAAATATGCATAATTTGTTACTTATTGAAGGTCAGGAGTTAATAATCTTCCTCATCCAAAGTGGCTGTATGGTACAGGAAACAGCAGCCGACCACTGAGATGACCATTTAAGCTATGAAACAAATACCCTCATTCATAAATTTCTGGGGTTTTGCTATGAGCCAACATTCAGCATGCAGTGATATGCAGCTTCCAGCTCCTCAAACGTAACTAGTGTATTTGAAGTAGTGACATTTCATAGGCTGCTCCACTCCTCTAGCTTCCAAGACAAAACATTTGTTGAGAATGACTCACTGTGTATTCTACTTATCATGTACTTCAGGTTAACTGAATGTAATAAGATCTTTTCAAAAATTGTGTGTATAACTACTAGAGAGGAAACAATGAAGCACCTGACAGATTGCTTAGGCAATGTGAAGTGTTTCAGTAAATCTGACCAGTTACATAGATTTGCTTTCCCCCACCCCGCAAGATACTTGCATCCTCTTATCAGCAGTATCACAACATAGGCTCCTTGTAGTCTTACCACTAGCCTCGCTCAACCCTACAAACTCAACAGGACACAGATGGCAGCACTCATTTAAATGTGGAAACTCATTCAGCTGTATGTGCCTCCTGCCACAAATACCTGCAGGATTGTGAACTGCAACATTGTGTGAAGTTTGATCAAACCTCTTGTAGCATCTGCTCATCTGTAGCCTAACTTGACAGACAGTGGGTACTCTTCACCTTTCACCGAGTGTGAGAAATGGCCGGGGCAGAGCATTGCATGAATACTCATTAGTTGCAGCCTAATGTTTCTCTGAGCACAACTTTCTTAGTAGACTGTCTGGTTTAAGTTGCACAGGTGGCTGCTAGTGTACAGGAACACACATAAGTTTCCAAAATAGCAGATGCTTTAAAATATCAAATGAGACTGGTAGCCAGATAAGCAATCATTACATAAACACAAAAATAAAATATTTTTATTTTGGGAAAGTTCTTCTTTTAGTAAATACTGTTGTTCATGAAGCTTGGTATTGACCCGAGTAAGGTGGATTTAGAACGAGCAGCTGAGTTGCTCAGTTTCCAGAAACACAGGATACCTTTAGCTTTCTCTTTAAAAGACCAGCAAGAGGTTGTCTTTAGCTTCAGACCTATCAGTACATGTTATCCTGAACCAAGGAGTGCAGTTCATATGTTCTAGCAGAGCAGCCAATGTAAAAAAATTAAAGGACAAGAATCAACAGGCATGTCCCCGTGATGCTGTGGAGAGCAGAGGATGATGGATGAAGACCAACGGGCTCTCCAGTGCCTGCAGCAGGCTCTTGTTAGGAGCTGCCTGCACTAGGCAGAGGCAGCCCCTCCGGCTGCCTATAGCTGGGGACCTTTAGGTTCCACAGCAAGAAATAGGCATGCTAGAAAAATAGTCACAGGAAGAGCTACTGGGTAGATCAGTATGGCAGTGTTTCTGCCTGTAAAAGCATGTGTGCAGCTGAGGGATAGTGAGAAAAATTCACTTGCACTAGCAGACTGTTAAAGAAAACCAAACGCAAGCGTTAAGTCTGTTCCTACTGTGATACGTAACAAAGATTTTTTCTGGCAGCCATGAAAAGCGCCTTAGGGTACACGTGTGCTCTGCAGTAACCATTTATTTGTTTTATATTTATTTTCCAAGAAACTGAACTAGGAAATACAACGCACACACACGCGCTTATAACAATTACTGACACCGAACAGAATTTCTCTTTGTGGTATCACATACTTAATATTATAATTTATTTAGTTCCTGTCTATGCTAATTATTTTTCTACTCCTGTGAGCAGGATTTGAGCAAACAAGGCTCTTAAAAAGACTGAAGGGTCACTTACCAAGGAGGACAGTTATTCAGTTATTTTACAGGCCACTCTCCATTTCTGACACTGGAACTGAGTAGATGCTGTACAAGGAACAGAACAGTTACAGAAGCACGAAGGGTCTGGTGGGCGGAGCCATGGCTAAAAATAGAACTATTTGGGAATGGGAGGAAATGTGTTAAGAAGCAGCAGCACATGCATGCTTGATGTTTGTTTTGAGTTGCATTGTTTGAGGGTCAAGAATTTCAGGATGAAATGAAGGTGTTTTGGAGCACTGAGTCGCCAGTAGCCCCAGCCGCAGTAGCCCAGAGATGCAAAATGCACACTGGTGTGCAGATGCTCACAGGGAGCCCAGCCTTGCACACAAGGTATGCTTGTGGACTGCCACAGAAGAATGATATTCAGTAAGAATCTTAGCTAAAGGGACTATTCCTACTCAAGTTACTTTTCTAAAGTTACACAGCAACCACACAAACAAGCAGTTTTATAAACTAGACATCTAACTACAGTAACTACAGTTGAAACTAAATGCCCATACAGAGGAAAACCTCAGTTACGGCGTGATTCAGAATGCACGTCTTTTATCTTACAAGGTATAGAACAGTGGTTTAGAAAAAAAACAATAACCACCCTTTCACATTACTTGAATCTACTGTTGTGTCTCCTAGAACATAAGTCACATTTATTAAACATTATTTAAATTTAAAATGCTACACAGTTAGCTAAAGCACCTCGCTCAGTAGAACAAGGATCAGAATACACGGTACTAACACTATTTTCACTTTAAAATGGGTTGCACAGTATCCTAAAATAGCTTAAAAAAACCCACAAAAAACAGGTCTGCTGTGTAAATTAACAAGTAGTTTTGCAAAACATAACTATTAGCTAGACGTTAAGAAAATTTTTTAATGTGTTGGCCACGCTTATACTACAACAAAAGCGCAATGGGGTAGGCTACACATGTCAATAACATGTTTTAAAAATAAATTCTACGTTTATTATAAATCTAAGTATTTTTTACAGAAAACCTCTGAACACAAGCATTTCTGTAACTGACTTGGTATTACTCACAATCTTATTTTCTATAGTAAGGAGACTTAAAACACCACTTCAGAATTACCAAAATAATAATTTAGAAGTCTCTTTAATTAGTACAAAGTTAGTATAAGTACTGGAATGTAACGTGCTATTTTAAGTCTGACCTTGTCATGTCAACTTGCCTCTAATTTCACAGGCTTTCAAGCATACCTAGATTATTTAACTCATCTATACATTAATATTCTAACTGTTGTTATACACTTATGCTATAAAACATTCCCGATTATCAGTGTATGGGAATACAAGCATTTTCCCTCTGCACTAACAAAAGCGATCATGAGATGAGCTGCAGCACCATCACACAGTAAAACAGATGCACATACAGGTATTCTGCTCTGGTTTGACACATAACAGCTGCTATTGACAGACCAAAGAATTAAAAAAGAAATATGAATCTATTGCCTAATAGGCAAGTTACAAAAAAAGCATGCTTTTAGAAAAAGATGCTGAACTGATGGAGCAGTAACATACTCTAGGGAATCAACAGTCACATCAATATACATTGAAGGAGATCCTGGTTCCTTGGTTTTGTCCTCACTGAGCAACAGTGGTGTTGAAGTATCACAGATTTAAGAGTCTCGGATTTAAAGTGATAACCAAGGATTCACTTTGGATCACTTTAAATCGAGACTCTTAAATCTGTGATAATTGATGGATCGCTTTATCTCTACCTTGGAGACAAAGATACCTCACCTTGAAGCTCAGTGAACTCTCAGCTGCAGAATATCCATCGATTTGGCATTAATCGTACCACCAAAACCACACAAAATTTAAATGGGGAGGGGAAGATATCTTCTCAATATCTAGGATTCCTTACAAAACACTTTACCAAGGTGAAAAGTACTCTTTGATTTCAATGCAAAGTCCAAGTACTTAGCTCTATCTGAAGCAAAGAAAGAGGAAAACAATTCCTCACATCCTTCACATTACACAGCTATTAATTCAAAAGCAAAGCAAGTAAAACATGTGCTGACTTTTTGATGCTGTAGCATTAGCTCCCACCTCACTTCCATTCTAAGCAGCTCATATACATGAACTTTAAAAATCATTCATTATACAAATTGACATTCTAGCAACACGCTGGCTAAAGAAAAGCATTTCCCACCCCTCCCAGCCCCATGCCCACAATCACCTTTCCTTACTTGTTCTGCTCCTCCATTTCCCCAGACTGTCTGTGCTATTTATTTCCTACTGAAAAATGGTTCAATGTGCCTTTCTGAGTTTTCTGCTATATTTGAGATCATCTTAAAATGTAAAATAACTCTCCAGCCAGTTGTACCAACACTCCTTGCTCACACACACTCCTCGTGTCTAACCTCTGCAGAAGATCAGGTTCACACCAGCACCAAGTTTAGTCCCGACTCAAAAGCTACTATGAGCTATGGCAGCACAGGTCACAAGCAGCACGGTAGCCTGAATAGTAGAAAGGCTTCATATCTAGGGTAACAACAACAGCGCCAGGAATTTCCACCCCCACCACTCATTCCTAACCTCTGTATCATGCACTTGGTCAGGTAAATAATGTTATGCATATCTGGCACATGATTAAAGCCATATCTTGATTACATGTACACTTCACATGAAGTATTAGGTAGGAACTGATAGCCCTAAGAAGAAGTGGGGCAGGGAAAGCAGATCTGCTGTAGCTTATTTAAGCTCTGTCCAATTATTTTTGTTGATCTCTGCCGAGTAGCTCAATGCAGATCACACTAGATACCTCCTGCAGAAAAGAAAACTGAAACCACATGTCCCAGGCAATGCTGGCAACTTGTCAGAAGTCTTCCTCTTGGCAAGCGCAAGTCTTATTCCATACAGTGTCTTTTAGTTCACGTCCGAATAAAGCAAGTGAAAACTTCTTGCAGCTCCAGCATATCCAGGATTAAAGCAGGGTTCTCCCTGTCCACCAGTCGGACCACAAACAGCAATTTGTGAGAAAGGGCCTTGGCGCTGCCAGGCTTCGTGTCCACCACAGATCGTTACAGAAACCTATCACACCACTTCCAGCGTGTGTTTTACTTTTGGTGTGATACAAATTACTCTGAGTGAGTAGCCACAAAATAAATAACCAGTGCTGTGTTCAGCTTTCATTTTTACTTGCCCATCTACAGAGTTCAAGGTTCTGAGGAAACACGCAGTTACTAAAAGCATCAGCAGACTTATGGGCAGTCTTAATTTCCCTCCCCTTTCCCAGCCAAAAAAAAAACAAACCAAGGAAACAAAAGAAAAGCAATAGCAAAGTACTAATAATTCCTATCCACTGTAAAGCACAGCTCTGCTAGTGCAGAGGAGAAATACTTTCTTAAGCTTTCCCTTGGGCCCTTCTGTACAGCCAGCCCATTCCACTAAGCACCTTCCAAATGGAGAAGTGACAGAGGGTCAAACCCAGTTACAGGGAGAAGAGGAGGTAACTTTGAAACGAAGATGAGCACCAAAGCAGTCACTAACTGCTGTAGAATGCAGGAAAATTAAACAGTGTGACCAACTTCTCAGACGTGCCTTTCACAAAAATGGTGGAAGACACTGCCGTCTAAATAATGATCCAAAATACGGACAAATAGAACTAAACTTTAAGTTTTGCTTCTCAGGAAATTGCTTCCCACCTTCCATGAAGCTTCCTTCTCTCCTGAGAAAATAAATGTCCTAAAGCACAATGACCACATGCTGAGTTGCATATACAATAAGGATTTCCCTTAATAATTTACTCCAACTCTTCTTTAGCATAAGTGATTCCTCATTCAGAAGTCTTCTTATAAGCAAGCACTCATTCATTTGTCATGTTAACTACCTAACTGTATGTAATCATTAACTTCAATAGATTTTATATGCATACTTGGCTCAGGCTACTGTTTAACATTTCATTTGGGTATTACCTTCATTTAAAACAGTGTAATAGGCTGCATCTATTTTCCTAGATACGTATCTTAACAGTACTTGGAATATATTTATGTCTAATACCTTGCCTTAGTGATCTGTTCATGGTTTCTCAGTTTTATAAAAGGGTTGAAGCATAATCCTCATGTTAGAAGGTGGTGTCATCCACGGAACACTGGTAATTTATTATGCTGAAAATTTATAGCAGCTGATAAATGTTAGATTATTCCATCAACAGACAATGGTCAACACCGTCATTTGCTTGCACATTGTATGTTACAGATAGCATTAAAGGCAATACATGAGTAAAGTCTGCATGAGATGCAAATACTCAAGTAATTAACACATGAAAACCTTACCACAGCAGGGTTCTCGGTGGGGGGGAAGCTGTCTCTTTCCAGTTTATACAGTTTTGTAGCTTAAGACAACAATGAAGGGGAGCTGGCAAATACAAAGTAGTGAAAGGCAAGTTAAAAATACCTAAAATATTTTCTGTGTGGAAACATGGTTTTATGTGGAAAACTTTTATGCGGAAACATTTAAGGCTTTTGTACACTGTATTAAAACATTAACTTTTTATTCATGCATGAAAAGCAGGAAAAAAAGAAACCAATCTTTCTGAAGCTGTTGGAACACTGCAGACAAGACAAGAGACTCAGTTCTGTCTCTTGTTTGGGAGAAATGATTGGTTGGGGGAATTATTTTCTAAAATGTAAGATTTTCACATCTTAGAGAAAAAAAAAAAGATGCCTTTAATCATTGCAGTTAGTCAGAGATGACATATCCCAAATATTCAAACAGTTGAGCTTAATTAAGAAAAAAATTCCCATGTTTCTGATTCCTATTTATAGCTTTACTTACTAATTTTTGCACGTCAATTTGATAAGGCTATAAATGCAAGTTTGTCTGTAACAGCAAATGGCAAAGCGTGTTGCATTTGCATTTTCACGCCAGAGCGGTCCGAGATGGCCGGAGCAGCCAGGCAAGGGCAGGTATTACCTTTAACCTGACCGCCACCTCCTACAGCCGTCCCGTCCCTTGCACCAGCTGCCCTGCACCCCCCACCCGCTCCCCCGGAGCGCCCGCGCTGCAGGGAGCGGCCGCGGGCCCGCCACGCCAGACACGAGGTCGCAGCGCGGAGCGGCGCGCC
>JAVJGI010000037.1:4394132-4416038 GCA_035590275.1 Ibycter americanus | reverse complement strand
TCCTCTCCAGGCTGAACCACCCCAACTCTCCCAGCCTGTCTTCACAGCAGAGGGGCTCCAGCCCTCTGAGCATCTTCGTGCCCCTCCTCTGGACTTGTTCCAACAGGTCTGTGTCCTTCTTATGCTGGGGGCCCCAGAGCTGAACGCAGCACTTGCAGGGGGGTCTCAGGAGAGCACAGAGCAGAGGAAGAGAATTGCCTGCCTCGACCTGCTGGCCACACTGCTTTTGGTGCAGCCCAGGATACCGTTGGCTGTCTGGCCTGTGAGCACATGTTGCTGGGTCATGTTGAGCTTCTCATCAACAAGCACCCCCAAGTCCTTCTCCCCAGGGCTGCTCTCCATCCCTTGTCCACCCAGCCTGTATCTGTGCTTGGGATTGCCCCAACCCACGTGCAGGACCTTGCACTTGGGTCCGTTCATGTCCCCACGCTGGGCACCACTGAATGACATCCACGTTCAGCAGCATTGTCGGGGGTGCTCAGCGAAATGCTTTGTTTGTTTGAGAAGGATGAACATCTAAGTCTAATAATTTCAGCAAAGTTGGAATCAAATTTTGGTTAATTAGAATCTAAGGAAAAGTATAACCTGACAGGTTACGGTTAGAATAATGAGTCCTAAAATTAAACTTAACTACAGACAGGGCATCCAAGTGAAGAATCAAATATACCTTGTTCTGTGGAGGTTTTAGAAACAGCACTATGGGAAACCTTTCCTGTAGCTACAGGTACGCAAACGCCTAAATGAATTACGTAGGATTTACTGATGTAGCAGTTGCTTTTTTCTTTGTCATATAGTCATATAGAGAAATAGTTATGCTTAAACTAGTTCTTTGAAAGCTTTCAAACATTCTTTTTTGAAAGCAAAGGAGAAACAGATTTATTTGCTCACTACAAATCAACTAGCAATACCCTGAGGATAAGTGGAATACTTCCAAAGGCTTCAGAACAGGTAGCTAAGAAAAGCAAGCCTATTGTCAGGAAGCTTACGTTCACTACCAGATGTCTGAAACGCCTTTGCAAACATTTTAGGCGTCCACAAACAAAAATCAAACTGCGTTTATATAACAGTAGGTCACACTGTCTTTAAAACCGCATCTGGCTGAAAGGATTTGTGTTTTCTCTCGTGTTGCAACTGCTTTGTATCTTGCCAGTAAGAAATGATCTCTGTGGAATGTGACGGGTATAACAGAACTTCCCGGACAGTGCAGTCGCTCTCTCCCAGCGCTGATTTCATCCTTGTCCGAGAGGTCACAACGAAGCAAAGGAAAGGTGTGCTGAGGACAGGCTGAAGCCAATCCAGGCCTCTGTTTTTCACCCATCATTCAGGGCAAGCTTCTCACCTCATTGCTGATAACAGCAAAGGGATTGCATAATGTTAGCGCTTTTAATCTGAGTAGTAAATCGATATCTGGAGCCTTGTGGGTTGTTCATATTAGGAGCAAACACTGGTGAAATCAGCTGTTTCTTTGATGCAATCCTGTTTCTTTACCGAGTGTACTGTTAGAATCAAAACAACAGAAAACAAATTTTTTACACAAACTTTGCCACCTTGTAGCAAACAGTCTCCAAAAAAAGGTCTCGGTTTTGTTTCAGGCTGGTGAAGATTTAATGTGCTCCTTTTTCCTTTTTTTTTTTTTTTTTTAATTGTATTTCTGCTACTTCTCAATAAACTTAGAGCACATTGTGGAAAATAAAAGCTGAAGCACCTTAGACCTCCACAATAACTCTGCTCATCAGGAGTAACACGCTTTTGTTCATACTCAATCTTTTTAAACTGACTGTGAGGTTTTAAAAGAAAACACAACAAAAAAACCCCATAGCAGTCAGTCATACACGTTTGGTGACACAAAGGATTATTGATCTCTCCAAAGAAGTGCACTTCAAGGAGGCATTTTGAGTAGGGGGGAACTGAGGGATGGGCTGTTGAATGAAGGGCAGTGTTTCAAGTAAAGGGGCCTCCTGCCAAACGTCTGAATTGTTTTGTCTGATGCTTTTTCTTCAAGCTAGTTCCATTCCCTTCTTACTCGTATACGAAACCAGGTTGGAAAATTATCTGCAAATCTGTTTGTAACAGTTGTCATGAAATAACCAATTTCTATATTGTACATAAAGAATAAAAAAAAAAATCTTTATCACATCCAGTATCTACAATCAATATGCTGGGCCTTTTGGGGAAGGAGCGGGGGGAAAGTAGAGACAAAGTTTGATAGGTCTTCCGAACTAAAAACCTTTAATCAATTTTGTTACCCCGATCTGCACAAATATGACTTCGCATTCTGAGTCATTTTGTAGAAAAATATACAGCAACTTGCAAGCATTAAACATATACTTGCATTACCTAATGAAGCCTTTAAGTCATATTCCGTGCACCAAACAGAAACATGTACCTGCCTGCAGACATAACATTTGTATTCTGTAAAAACTTCACATTTGTTACCTGCACAGATCTGAGCGGAGTTTAGAGCTACTTTCTTTTCCAGAGGTAATGCCTGACCGTAATTGTCTGCCTGCTTAGGCAGTGAGAGAGACAATTGATTGCAATATTTCCCAGATACCTGTTGTGCCCCACAACACTTACAGACCTGCAGCATTTCAGAGACTGTGACAGACTCAATTAGTCCATCAGATATAGGGGGCTGCACTACGTATCGGCACGTACAGCCCAGTAGGCTTCAAGATATCATAGTGATGAGAGCACACGTATTCACGTTTGTGTGCTTGGATTTTGGTTCTTTCATCCAAGTGTGCACCGAGTTATTCAGTGATCTTGGGTCAAACCAGCACTTCATTGACCGTACCACTCAGACTGGTGGGTTTGCACACTACATAAAGCCAAAGGAGAATGCACTTCCAGTGTTGTCTTGCTGCACAGTTTATGACAAAACTGAAAAGCCCCATCAGGAGCAGAGCTTTAGCGTATTAGATCCTAAATAGGATGCTGTATGGACATGGAATTCCTGACTGAAGAATATACATTTGAAGAAAGAAAAGCAGTACTGACAGAGACATTTCTGATCTGTACCGCAATAAATCTAGGGAAAGATTTGGCACTCTAAATTTAATTCTGTTGGTGCGAACAGTTACATGTCTTAACAGTAGCACATATGCAACTGTACAATCATTAGATCACTGTAGAAAACAAAATACCTAAAAATTATTTCCTGGGCTTTAGAGGGAACTTTGAAGAGTCATTACAAGGAAGACTTTGAGTAGTTCTCACATAATGGGATATGTTGTAGTGCTGCCTAGAGGTGTTCAAAAGAAAGAAAATAAAATGCTGTAAAAATGAAATGCTTTCTTAATTTTTCACAAGATCCAGTCTAAAGTGCACAACCACAGTTCACAATAGCCACAACAGGCCAGGCTTACTATAAACAGCCCATTAAATTAGGATAGATTATGCCTACAAATATGGCTAAATAATTGTCACCTTCTGGTCTATGCCACGCTCTTCTCATCAGGATCTCTTGAGTCTTACAGTTTCCTTTACAGGAATCACAACATTTTAAACACTATGGTGCCTTAATTTACTATGAAACCATTTGGGGAATTCGTCAGAGCAAAGACTAAAATTCAGTGAGGACCTTGACCTCCATAGTTTCTCTATTTACGTATGCCACAACAGAAGTTTGTCTTGGCAGAAGCAGCAAGGTCAGCCTCCTAGTCAATACTTTTATTCACAATGAAAATTTTTTTTTTAGAACCTAGATAGCAAAAAAATTACTTGTTCACCTTAACTTTGTTCCAATTTGTCATCTGAGCTCAATGTTTAGAAAAATATGATACTCAGTTAAAAAAATAACGCAAGTCCTAACCATGTATGTCTGTGGACTGGCTGCCACTTCAAGTACCTTTCTGGGGAATATGTAACAGGCAAGTACAAACAACATCCTCCGCTGTACTCCCGTACAAATCACTCTCACAGGGAGCAGTTGCATGTGCACGTGTATTCCTCTGAATTTGTAATGTGAAAATTAGTGTTGGTAATTAGAATAACTCACAGCTTATCTATTTGTAGTCATTCCTGTAAGTTTTGGGGGCAAATACACGTCAGCAGATTTGCATGAAGGACAGACATAATCTTGTGTCCAAAACATGTTTTGGTGCGTGGAGGAATGCTTACTCATTTCAGAATAACTGGCTTCCTAATTTAACTATTACACAAAGATTAAATGGTATGTTTGTGTTTTGGTATTTCATTTCTTAAAGCAAAAAACATGAATCAACTCATAGTCCTTAACACCAACAGACTTCAAGCTCTTTTCTATACTTATTCATGTAAAACCACATCTAAGAGAAATTTCTGAAAATTATTTGGCGATAAATTGGCAATCTACTTACGCAAGTCTTACGAGTCTTCTTGTTATTGTTAATTCCCTTGCATGACTTTTTTTTTAACAAACTGTAAATGAGCCTTGGAACATCTGTTTCTATAATTATATATCCTCATAAGAATCAGTACAAACTGATCCTGCTTTCATCAGATAGACATTCTTTTTGTTTCAGAGATCGCTGTGCCCAGAAGGTAAAATTACGGAGCGGCAACACAAAACTCTAGCCCAAGGAGAGATGTATTATATATGCTTTAAAGCAAGTCGGAAGCCTTCCAGTCTTAAAATATTCTACACATGTTGTCTAAATTACAGCAAGCTGCCAGTCTGCCGTGACATGCTCCAGCAGTTCTGCTTCAGCTTGTTCCTGAGCTTGCAAGGGAGTCCTTGCAAGGCAGTCTTGCAGCTTCCATCCTTTCTGTCATGATTTACAAGATGGAGTACCTATAAGAATCTCATTTACCCAGCTTGTCACCAGGTCAGGAGTTTGCCGGAATTCAAATCAGATTATTTTCATTCTGTCTTTGCAGCAAAACTTCCAGTTGTATCTTGTTTTTTCTAGCACAGCCTCTTTCTTCTGAGGCTGATTGACTGATCACTGCATTGTTTCCCATCAGTCCAACAGAACTGCCTCCAAAGCACTGCCCGCCACTGAAAAAAGAACACAAATTGCAGGGGGAGAGCCCTTTAAAATGCTATTTGTGGACAGTTTGCAGCAGCAGTATAGACCCTCTCAGCAATTTCACGTATTACACTGAACAGTGTAATAAATGTGTATCGCTCTTTTTCTCTTGGTCACCTTTTCCGGACCCTTTAGAAGTCACCCGCAAAACATTCCCCACGTACACTTTTCTCTCTCCCATCCACATATGTCTGTATAGGCTCTTGCGTACGTGGACAAAGATGCCAGAGTAACAAGGTCCTACATTCATGCAACATTTTTCAGTCAAGTCAAATTTCCTTTGCATAGTAACGTCATTGTCAAAATCTTCGGGTCTAAATTGACCTGTTTCCATTCATAAGCATTTGTGGGACACAAAATGTCTATCCATAAGGAAACAGAAACGGCATACAAAGATGAGAAGTACACCCTAACACAGTGTCTTTTGAAAAGATACTTGAATTCTTACATTAAAAAGTACTTCCCATGAGATTGAGGGTTTGACTCAGCACTCAGATCTGTAAAGTAAAAGCACTTTTAATGAAGAGTCCAGGTGAACTTCAGTCTTTAACGCTGCTGTAAAGTTAACAACACTGTGAGTGTTTTAAATGCTTGCACTGTGACATTGACTTCCTTTCGCCATGAAAACAGGAGAGAATTCTACTTACTCCATCAGTTTGTCATATCAAAGTAGCTGCTACCTACTTGTACATGTTGTTCCTCCGGTTTACAATCAACGTAATATATGCAAGAAATATTCATAGAATATGCTTCATTTACACACTGCTTCTCACGACTGTGCTTTCATTTCTGCGAGTAGTTCTATTACAAGTTGATTCCTGGAATCAATTATTTAATTTATTCACGTGACACTATATCTGCAAAATGCTTGCCAACTTAATTGTTATTGTTGTAGTAGTTACAACAGAGGTAAATGCTTGTGAATGAAACCCAGCCCCGAACATTTGCAGAGGCTGCGTTGGGGTGGGGGATGGCTGCACCCCGAGGTGTTCTCTGCTCCTGCTGGTCTTGTGCTCAGAATTCAGAACTGCCTGGAAGTAGACACCAGCACATTATCTGCAACGGTATCTGGCTCCGAAGGGCAGCTCCGGTATTACCATCACACACAGCTGACAAGTACCACGATAACACTTCCTTTTTGTTCAGATGAATAGTATCGCTTACAGACCTAATTTCCTACTGGACAATGATAGTTAAGAAAGATGATGCTGGGGAGTTTCAGCTTCAGCCTATGTTGCCTAGATAATTTAACTTCTCCATTAATATATAATAGAAGCATCTTCAAATAAAAGACTTGTAGCAGCTTGAGAAAATCAGAAGGTAGTGCAAAAATAGGCAGGGCAACAAAGGGTACATTATATTCACTAGACAAACAGCCTGAGCAATTTGATCTCTTACCAAGTTGTAGAGTATTATTTTCATGACTCCTTCTAACTATATTACTGGGCCTAACAAGAGACGTTACTCTTCACAAACTTTGCCTTGCTTGTCTCCTGGATATCCAGGCTACAAACAGCACTACGGCTATTTTTTCCTTAAGCATTATTGATCAGCATTTACAGTAACACCCTTCAGGAGTAAAGTCAAGAGTAGCATAAGTCCGATTTAGGACAGTGGAGCACAGTAGTGGTGGCATCTTCCATCTCCTACAGGTCACGTATCAGCTCTGCCTGCAGAGGTTGTTCAGCAAGCTCCGAAAATCACAAGTGCCGAGTACGTAGCGGAGGACTATCCACTAGCTCTTGGAATTTAAAGGGTTGCTTAAAACAACGCAGCTCTATTCCTAAGATGTGTTTTCACACTGGATTTATGCATGTTATGGTAAGCTCTGAACTCCCAAAATACCAGCTACATCTGTCTTGGGGTGGTGTAGTAGGTTCATTCCTTCTTACGAGCTAATTTCTCACACTAAAAAGTAAATTCTACGATTTGGAGATTTACAAAGCACATAATAGAACATAATTTCACTCGTTCCCCTCTTTATCTCTGCTATCAAAGTTTGGTTTATATCTGAACACAATCCCTTATCATTTACTCTATTTCTTTTTCTTTATGAATCCAGCCTGCAGTCTCCTCTTGAGCTGCCGACTCCCGGCACCATCACAGGGAATGTGTTTTGTGTCCATGTTCACCAAAGCACGCCGGGCTGGCTGGGAGGAGGGGGAAGACTCTCCCCCCAGACATCCCATAAGCTTTGCAATGCTTTTTGTGCGGCTGGAGTGCAAACAGTTGATTTTAAATGTTACAGAAATACCTGGAGTATCTGTAAGGTACAGACGCAGGTTTTAGGAAGTAGGTACGTATGTTGGGTAGGCTTTGCAATATACATTTATCTTTCCATAGTATAAACCAATCTTTATTCATCTGGAAATTTGGCATCACGTTTGACTCCTAAGAAACTTCCACTCAATGATTCATTCTTTGGGACACAGCACATTGTGTTACATGGGCTGGCTTGCTTTCAGAGTTACTTGCTCATCTATCCAAGTGGGGGGTTATTCCCTAAAGTTACATCATGTAATTCGTATTCCCTTGGGAAGCAGTACGAAAGAAATGCAAGAGCAGGGAATGTCCTGGTTTCAACTTCCTCTTGTCACAGATGGCAAATCTCCATCGCTTTCAGACTCTGATCCCTGTTCTGTTCCCCATCAAGGGGGAGAAAAGGAATGTGGCCAGCAACACCAGCGTGCTTTAATGAACTCTGCGTGCAGTGATTTGCATCAGTAACCTCCTACGTTCTGCCACTAAAATAACCTGCTTGTCCTTTCAATTTAGGGGTACCAGTGGCTCAAAGATGCTGTGAAAATTAAGTAGTTCATGTTGATAATATAATTTAAAGATGCATACAACAAAGGTGGTTACAACGCGGACAGGGGAGGAGGCCCCCTCTTGTGAATTGTTTCCACGAGGGATCAGGCAGCCTTTCTCCTTCGACACTCAGAAAGGCAAGTACTCAAATATCATCGTGCCGAGTATGATGTAGATACAAACCAACAAAAACAATGAGATAACTTGCGTTGTCAGAACCCTCCCGTTGTACGTCACTTCTAATATTTTGAAGGGTAAATCTGAAATATTTTTGATGACTGGAAGGGAGTGACGTTGCTGACAGGGCTGAACACTACTGAACTGCAGTAGCTATCGATTCTGTTTTCAATTTATTTTTATCTCATTTGAGTGTAGTTAAGTGCCATTCCAGTGCCAGTCCAAATGCTACTAGCCTAAGCTGTGCTACTGAGTTTTGCCCTTCTCTTAACATCTTCCTTCAGTCTACCCAACTGATGATAGCCAAGCATTTAACGATATGTTTTCACGACAGTGCCTCCAACAGCTTGTAATTCCAGGTACCACCTTTTATTGAAATGCTTCTTAGTATTAGCCCATGAAGTACGGAGAAAGTAGAAATATTGAAACATGTCTGGGTTTAGCAAGTCTGAAACTCCGGCCTGAGCATCTGACACAACGCTGCTGAGGAGCGGAGAATGAAGAGCCACATCCTTGTTCAGCGTTACACTGACGGTCACTTCCTTTCCCAGAAACGGCCGACCGCAGGAGAAAAAGCCTACAGACCGAAATACCGCTATGAAGAACGAACAGTTACTCCTATGAACAGCAGACCTCATGAAGCCTACCTGTTTATTTTCTATTTAAATCCCTAGCTCTTTTTCTTCCACAGGTTCCTTGTTTAATAAGGGCTGACCTCTCATTGCACAACTTGTGCTGTTAATATGAAAGATCATTCAACGTTATTCAATATTTCCATGACAAATGAGGCCGCCACGTGACTCTGCACATGCAAATCCTGTATATCTGCCATTTTGACCCAATATCAAATTCTTTTCAAAAAAGCAAATTGATTTCAAGTTTAAAAACGCTCTCGGGCCTTTAGCTAGCTAAGTCATATGCAGCTGTTTACACGGTTGTACAGAACTTATCTGATGAACTTCAGCCCACACAGAGGGTTACAGACAATAATACCCTTATAAGATGAGACACCTTCTTCTCACAGAGCTTATATAGTGAAGTCTGGGGTCAGTCCCAGTTATCCTGTGAAGGAAGCTTTGTCCAAAGCCTCAGGTAGGGACTTCAGATGAGAAAACACTAAAGCATCAGTCTCCTTGTTGAAATTTGCTCACAAAATTCGATTTATAATCAATGCTGCTGTTTCCTCCTTTTCCCTGTATTAATCATTTCCAATGTTAAATACTTTTATACTCCTCTCCAATATGCTACAACAGCACTTGAAATGCACAGAGTACTTGCAGTGTAGGGGAAGCACTACAAACAGAAATGACACTCTAATTTCTGAACGTCTCCTTTTATTTCTGCTACTCATGTAATGGTAAACCTATCACTTAATTTCTGAGACTTCTATCCAATTTTCTCTTTTTTATGTAGTAAAACCAGCAAATGCTACCTCAGTGCAATTCCTATTACTTTACACCCCACGCACAAAATTCAGGACCTTTCAGAATTCATCTTGCAAATAGACATCATTCAACCTGGGGACGTTATCACACAAAGCAAAGGAACAAGGACAAATATTTCCACAAAATACAAAAGACACTGTGAGAACCGGATCAGGCACTTAATGAGCTTCCATTGACTTCAGCAGCACAGGGCTCCGTCCCTCCTAAGAGGCCAGCAGCTTCCATGGCTGAAATATTATCAAATATTATCAAATTAATCTCCAGTGTGACCCCACTGACTTCTCTGGTGCTACACTGGGCACAAGTTTGGCCCATAGGAATAGGAATTTGGCTATAGGAGGCATGGGCACAAACGTGAGGCAGTTCAGGAAGAATGGTAGAGGATTTGTGATGAACAGGAGGCTTAAACAGTTTTAAACCAATCACCCAAGATTTAACTTCAGACTAATTATTTTTCTGTGGTGTAACTTAAAGGCAATTCCTCTTAACACTGGATTAAAAAGTTTAAAATAAGCAAGCCATATTCAATACCATGGGAGCTCTACAGTAATAATACCCCAATTAAGCCTAATAATCTCATAAGTCTGTAGCTGTAAGACATTCCGCTGGGTGTTTCGTGATACTTTAGCCAAATACAGAAATGTGCGATTCAGGCAAATAAACAAATAAATAGTTTTAGCAGGGCAAGATTAAAATGCCTGCCATTAATCCAAAATAATCATAAATAAATGCTGTCAAGCTTTTATCTAACAATCAGCGTATTCCCAGAAGGATTCCTGCTTTTGTCCCCACAGGCTAGGTGAGGGAATTGAACAACTATGTGTAATATTCAATGATAACATCAAGTTTTTTAGGCATGTTTGGATATAGCATGGGTGCGAACGCTGGAGCCAAGTGGTGGACTTTCTGAGAATTCTCATTTAAGGTTATTTCAAAGCAAACTAGTCCATTTGCAAAGAAGATATGAACCCTCTCCCTAACACCCCTTCCTTTTAATGATCAGAGAAGAGAGAAGAAGGAAGAAGCACCTGGGAATTAAATTCCAGAATCTGACTGAGCATTTAAAAATCCTCGGTTCTACAAGGTTTAGGCTACTACGCTCTGCTCCTTACAGTTTAGACAAAATATTTCAGCTTATTCCGGCCATTCAAGACCAGAAGTGCGTTGTGGAAGCCCCTCTGCTCCGCGGACAGGAGGTGTGCCTAGGTGTCTGCGTAGCAGTGCTCCGGCAGGATCAGCAAGGGTTCGATTTCAGGTTTATTTTGACATTCTATTGGCACAACTGGTAACTCTGCAGCAAGCTCTACCCCGAATTGCTCGTGGGTTGTGCTGCTTGCATCCTTTACTGAGTTTTTTTCCAAATGATCTTCCCCCAAAGCACTGCCATGGCAGCGTGGCAGTGACCAGCTGCACGGGTAATTTCCATTTCTCTGCTAAAATTCACCTGCTTCGAAGAAAGGAAGGGACATGTGCTTCATGGCAGCGAGCACTGCAAGGCTGGAAGCCTGCCTGTTCTCCTTGGAGGTGCAAACCAGGCTGGACTCAAGCAGGACCCGTGCTGCCACCTGCTGTGCTGGTGCATTTCTTCTCAATTAAAAACGCAATTTTGCGGCGAAAGATTCTATTGCAGAACGCAGATGTCTAGCCTAATTTCTGTCACAAAAAAATCCTCTGGAGGGGAGGAGTTAGACACATATGGGGAATGCAGAAAAACATGTCTTGAAGCGCGTGTGTGTGTACCGGTGCGCGCCCATCGTGTTCTTACGCAAAATCAGATGGGCAGGTGCCTGGGCTGCGACTGCGTGACATTAGTTGGTATGTGTGCTCTCTGCGGGTTTACAACCCAATAGACTTCAATCTCTACAAAAGAGTCTCAAAATGCCAACTACTGGTGACATTTAACCTGTTTTGCAACGTGAGTGAATAGGTAAGAACTACCTTTAACCCTACAGATAATACAAACTTTTCATCATACTAAATTGCACTCATCTGCTTGACTGAGGGCTTGGTTTGGTTTTGAAAGAAGAGCGGATTTGTGGGTTCTGTGAATATTCACAGAACAGAAAAGTTGCCTCAGTGAAGAAATTTTCACATCAGCTGTGTATGGCTTCCCAGCAGGCTTTCCTCAGTTACAGGATGAGTAGCCCACGATGAAAAAGGTTTGCCTCGCTCAGAACTTTTCCTCCCATCCGTTACTGAAGTACAGAGATATCTAACGAATAAGAGGAGTCCTAGACTAGGTCTGCATCACTTTGAAAAGCTCTTTTAATTCCTCACGAGAATTATTCCAGATAGGAGCAATATATTAAAGTTAAATACCATCTTGGAGTGGAGGCAGGCAGAAACTGCTGAAAATAAAGCTGACTAGTAAAACAACCCGTCGAGCTCCACGTTGCATCGTTACATAGATAGAGCAATTCTCTCAACTGGATCACTAGTGCCCCTATGCTCTCTACAGCTATTATGAAAACTTTTGCGGAAAAGATGGTGAGTTGACTAAAATATTGACAAATCCTAACTAAAAATACAAGTGAGTACTTGGATAATATTTGCAAGTTCTTTCCAACAGAAAAAAAAATGCCACAATTTTTATAATCGTAGACATTTGCAGAAGATATTTTGTTGCTGACAATGCCTCAGTGGTTGGGTGTTTCTCCCCTAATGTCACTGAAAGGCGTGAAGCCCTTTTCAGAACTCACCTCTCTACCCAAGACAGGTTTAATTAGATCCTTTGAGTGAACCCACTTGCTCACAATATTTCAGAGCAAAAAAAGCAGCTTTTTCATGCTCAACGCTACTGCTGAGTGTCATATCTCAATTCCTCTTCAGTTCTTTTCTTCCAGGGTTCCAAACCCCACAGTTTCTGCATGAGCATCCTAGTGAGTCCAAACTTTGATAGTTGTTGTATACCTCAGGGCTACGATCGTAGCTCTACCTAGATGCCTTTTCAATTCCTCTGCCTTGCAAAATGGTCACGCTTGTCCTAGATCTTCTCACAAAGAGAATTTTCTAGTTCCAGATGACTTCTCTAGGCTTGTGTAGAACTCTTTTACAGGTAAGTAAACATTTCTGCAGGAGTGCACGTTATGAGAAAATTTAGAACCGTAATGTTGAGCATTGTTCTTAATAAGCTCTGTACTAAATGTACGCGTTGCATTTACAGATGCAGTGCCATGAAATACAGGGTATATATTCCCTTCTTACACCTTTTTCCCACTTAGCTCCTGAGATAATATGCCTATAGCACCGCCTAACCCAGAGCCTGTTTTCAGAGTCTTCTTCCAATGAAGGTTTCAGAAGCTCAAACAGGGCTACATGTTTCAGGTGACTGATGCAAGTCACAGTGGAATTTTTGCTTCATATTTTAATGGGAGCCAGAGCAGACGTGCCAGCTAGCAAAACCATCCAACCAGAAGACATTAAAGAATTTTGGGAAGACACCACGATCTCAACACAGGAATCAGCACCAGCCTCAGCACTGCACCAGCTGCTGGGAAGCAAGTTAACTCGATCCCAGCTGGAACCAGGACAATCAGCGGGTGTGCGTATGTCATTACAGCAGAACTGGTCCAGCTCTTACTATTTCATTTCTCTGTGTAGAAAAGTAGTGACAACAACATCCTCAGGAGATAAAACAACAAAAATTGTGCTGCTGCTGAAGAAGAAAGGGTGGAGGCTTTTTAGTGTGTTAATTAATAGAGCATTCAAATGAGAATTTAAAAGGGGGCACAACCACTAGAGGGCTCGTTATTCCATATAGTCTTTTTAACAAAATGGTTAAATAAACCTTTCAATTACAAAAGAACTTAAAAGTGACCTCTGTCTTGTGTGAGGCTTCTACGCTTTATGAAATGCATAAACTTGCAGAGAAAACACGAGAGTATACCCGTTTTTGCTCAATAACTTATAAAAACAAACTCTAAAGACATGCTTCGCCACAGGCTGCCGGGGCATCTCTGCTCCACGCTCGGAGCATCTCCTTCTCCTTCTCCACTGACCCTGGTGTCTGCAGAGTTGTGTCTCTCACACATTGTCACCCCTCTTTTCTGACTGCTGCTGTTGTTGTGCCGTCTTTCCCCACTTCTTAAATACGTTATCCCAGAGGTGCTCCCACTGCCGCTGACCTTGGCCAGCGGTGGGTCCGTCTCGGAGCCGGCTGGCACTGGCTCTGTCCGACATGGGGGAAGCTTCTGGCACCTTCTTACAGAAGCCACCCCTGTAGCTCCCTGCTACCAAAACCTTGCCACACAAACCCAATACAAGGGTATAATAAAATAACAATTTTGTTATTTTACAGCATCTCTTTTCCTGGGTTATATTCAACAGCCACGTTAAAATGTGTGAGTGCTCTCTGCGTATGCTAATGGATGGTAGAAGGATCTAACGGAACCCACGTCTGGCTCAGAAATCTTTGTGAAAAATGTGCACTGACTGATACACCACTGTAAAAGCTGAGGTACTGAACGCCTCCTTCCCTAAATATCACAAGACATAAAACCACACAGTGATAACACAACAATATGACATAACAGACCTCATCACGTACTATTCCACAATAGAATGAAATCGCACAAATTTTGTACAACTGAATTAACCAGAGATTACATCATGTAATAGTTCTCCTCTCTACCTCTTGTTTTGTTTCTGAGACTGTAATGACGTTTGTTTTACATTATGTTAAATATAGCGGTTCCTTGATTCTGAATACCAAATGTCACTGCGGTATAAATAATAAAGGCAAATTTTACGCGGAAGTTTAGAGAAGACACAAGTGTTCAGAACCTGTCAGGCTGAGATTTGTAAGTAGTGACAGTGTGTCTCATGACCAGAAGTTAGATTTCAGTTTTTAAGACTGAACTCAGTCTTAACTAAGAGGGTTTTGAGTAAGTCTTCATGGGTGTCCATGTGCCCGGTAAACTATAGCAAAATAGAACAAAAATAGAAAGCACAGATTCTTCTCCCTGCATATCTATGTACATTTATAGAATCACATCCCTCCTACCTATACCAGTCATGGCTAAAATCAGCTCTAACAAACATGAAACAGACTAACAATTCTTGTAAAAATAATAAGGCAATCAAATTTATCCATGATTTCATTCACTGACTTCACTTATGCTTCCGAGACATCAGCATGAAAAGTATCTTGCAGCCTACCTAGGGATGTTTCAAAGATCACCTTCCATTTGGGTGTGAGTCACTGAAGGATTAGCTAAACGTTGTTAGGAAATCTATTGAACTGTGGATATAAGCATCTATAAGTGTGCATTATATTAATATAATATTTTGACTTGAAAGGCAACAGTGAGAAAAGTGCTGTTAAGGCTGAGCTTCCAAGAGTTTGGGTGGTTCTTTGTGAAATGCTCTGATTATACTTAGCAATATTGTGGGGCTAGCACTGGACGTGAAACAAAGCAAATGCCTTGAAAACTGAAACATGGCTACACAATACAGGACACGGACACAACAGGGAGTGAATGTCATTGAGCACTTTAAGGCATAAAATGTTTACTTACTGATGTGTGAAAAGAGCAGTCATCTTTCTGTTAGTTCTCAAGATACTTGAAGAAGAACACATAACATCTGGATGGAAACTTTAATTTTCTTAAGAATGCATTTTATATGCTTTCTAGCAGATCCATTTTTTTTCACAGTCATCTTAACAAAAATATTTTCCCCCAAGCTCCAAACAACTTCAGAGAACGCCTTTACTCGTTTCACATATGAACATATAAAGGAACGTATCACCATTTCCCAGAGGCATCCTCAACCTGTACTACAGTTACTGACAGTACTGTTTGACTTTTAACTTGAACACTGGTAATTAATAGGCAGATGAACTGTTAACTACTATTTTCTTTATCTCAAAGCAAACCTCACACATTAGTGATGTTTCTTTATCTCTCCCTGCTTTTACATCCAACTGTTTTTGTGTCTATTAATACTGCAGCTTTTTATGTAAGGGAAAAAACAAGTCAAATACTGAAAACATGACAGAAATGTGATTCAGGGAGAAGCTGGTTCACACACTTGTCATCTAACAAGTTTCTGTGGTGCTTTATATAATTATTTTCAGTCCATCAGATTAAAAAACATGAAAATGTGATATGCTTTTTAAGCTTCTGTTTTGAGTGCTCCAAGTTGACATTTACTTTTTTTTCAGTATTGTCTAGCATATGTTCTAGCTAAATTAGCTGCCAGGGAGAAAGATGATAAATGCAACCATCTTTCATCTTTTTCTGAAGCAAATTCCTTGAGAGGAAATCAGCAGTTACACTACAAGCCTTTCTTTAAATTCATAAAAAATACATGGGAGCAACTGACTAAATGGAAAGAAGTCAGAGTAACTGATGGAAGAATCTCTGTGCACCTAGATTTGTAGCAAGAAAAAAACCCCAAAACAAACAGCAAAATAACAACAAAAAAAGCGGCTTACCAGACTGAACTTTTAGGTGGTTGCCCTATAGGCACATCTGATTGCAAATGTAGTTTTCAAAATGTGAACTGTAGATAATTCAACATGAAAAAGTGTAATATCTATAAGCACCTCCTTGCCCTATCACTGAAGTACAATAAAATTGTTCAAAAAGGGAAATCAAAACCGATCGGTCTGCTCCCCGTGTTAATGATCAGTAAAAGGAAACAAGTAGTCCGCACCCGTGGCAGTCAGCTGTCAGCAGGCAGGGCTTGCTCGCGTTTTCTGCTTTTCTTCTAGCTTGTGCATCGCTGCCCGACAGAAGGCTGCAGAAGTGCCCGCGAGCTGAAACTCCTTGTGTTGCCGGCGACAGGGTGCCTCTCGGCGGGGAGCCCGGTGCTTTATGTACAATTTTAAGACTACTCATGTACCCATTTTTACAATCTACATAACCTATTGGCTTTGGCCATGACATCACTCGTTACCATTCACTTTTGAGTATTTGTTCATGCAAACCTCCAGTGCAAAGACGCTTAATGCATATTTATTAGCTGAGTTTGCACCGTTTTGTTACAATTTTGCTGCTTTCAGCCAGCTTGGTCTGGTTTCCTCTAACAGCAGACTTGAACAGGCAAGGTCACTGTTGGTCAAGTCCCCTTGCTCATGGCTTCACAGCCATCTTTATGTGGCAGCTGCTTCTTAGGAAGCGTCCCTTCCTCTGGTTTTGTGCATACTTGCACGCTTCAGAGGGGTGCGGAACAGTATTTGTACCCACAAACTTCAGCAAGACAGGGTGAGCACAGTTGAGGAAAAGAGCAGAATGTGATCCCTAAAACAAGTAAAACTCCTAATGTTGTTAATACCAAACTGAAAAATAGTTTCAGTATTGCAGTAACAAATGGAAATAGATGTGACAACCAGTTCCACCATGCTATTCCTTTCAGATCCTGTCTTACGTTTTGTGCTGAAGTTTTTAAGTTTTTCAGTTGGACTTCTATGGGTTTATCGTTATCGGTGAGATTAAAACAGCGGTGTCCTTTGAAACCTTCACGCTCGTGGTTGGCCCTAAGCCACAAGTAATCTATAGCTGCTCTGTTTTCTGAGATTGCTTCCCTGTGCGAATGATGTGTCCCCTGTAGTAAACGGAATCGAAGCGGAGGTGGCATTCGGAGTTTTTCCCACCGCTGTCAGCTGGAGGTTGGCACCTAGTGCTAAGGGACCGCCACCGATGAGGTGCTTAATGCTACTGCCCCCCCCTTGCTTGGCAGATTTGCATTTGGGTCACAATTTGCTGGTAGGGCCTGAGATCGGCTCCTTCTGCTTCTTTTTGCGCTGTGTTTGGTTGAGTTATTTCTTTTTAGCAGAGAGACTGTGAGTCTTCTAAGTGTGCGCAGACCTGCAGCTGCATTTTGGGGTATGTAATTATAGGCCTGGAGCCCACGTAATAGAAACCATGGTTTTGGAAGATAGATATCAGCAGAGTAATAGGAAACCTCTGTTGTATTACAGATTAAGTCACTGTTGTTCAGATCTATTGCTGGCGCAGCAGCATTAACCATATATGTACAAGATCCATCTTATATATAGAGGATTTTTTTCTTAAAGCTGTGGTCATCTGTTTTTGCATAATATATTATGAGTTATAAATCAAGGATTAATCGTTCATCGTGACACTTCAATCTATCAGCTTGTTTTCCATCAGCTAGAAGACTCTCATAAACTCCTAATGATTAGAATCTGTTTTATTACTTTGTGCATAAAAGCGCGTAATAAATCACAGCTTCACTGTTAAAGCAATTCTGCTGATGTCTTCAGCTATACCTGTGAATACTGTTATTTGCCAGAAACATTTCAAAACTTGAAATATTATTTCACTTTGTTACTTGTTTTGTTTGTGCATTTTACATTATTATTTTTTTGAACAACTGCTATACAACAAGGACACACAGTTTCTAGGAAACCTACAGGTGTAACTACATAGTGATGTGTAGAATCACATTTCTAAAGTACAGCAATATAGCTTGACGTTGAGGAAAGGTCTCAATTTATATACTAAAGTATTTTAGGACAGGCTTAAGCTAAGCATGTGCTTAAATGCTTTTTTGAATAAGAATTAAGGTCTTTTAGTCCCTCTGCTTTGAAGTTCAATTTCTGATGCTTATTGATAAGATCTACCACGGACAAGTTTACTTCCAGGCTTGCTTAAGACGGAATTTGCAAATGATACATTAGGGAGGCGCAGAGTTTTGCTTTACAAAGGGAGCAAGGGTGCATGAGCTGACTTTGAACCGCATGCATCGCCAGGGAGCAGGGGAGCGGGGCTGCTCCAGCAAGGCAGGCAATCCAGGAGCTGGGGGTGACCACGCAGGGGCAGGGGCTTCCACCTTGCCAACAAGGGCACAGCCCCACAGCAGTGAGCCAGGCCAGCAGAGCAGGGCTGGGGACGGTGACAGGTTCTGTTGAGAGTCCACCGATCGTGAGGGAAATGAGGGGTGACAAGTCGGGTCCAAGGCCAGTCCAGGAAACCCAGCCGACAAGTTGGGAACAGCAAAGGTCAGACGGTGGACTTGGGAGTGCTAGGTTAATGGCTGGACTCGGTGATCTTAAAGGTATTTTCCAACCTAAACGACTCCGTGACAGAGGCCTGCCTACTGCACAGCTTGGGTGGGGACTGGAGCCCGGGCCAGAGCTAACACGGAGCTCCGGGGCAGATCACTGCAGGTAGGAGCCCCACACAAGGCTGCTCCGGGTGGTTAAGGGCTACTGGTGCACTCAGGGCCCTGGCACGTCTTCATGGATTAACATTAGATTTCACCATTTTTGTATTTCAAGAAGCCACAGACAGAAAAATAAATTTTGTGTTAGATACAAGAACAAGCTCTTGTGCAAATATTTTAGTTACAGAAATTTATTGCTTTTAGAGAACCACTTCTGTTGACATAGAAGATATATATGTTTATGATGGATCTTAGCAAGAGCCTAAATTACTTAGTGAAAGGGTGAGAAGAAATGGTTAACAAACAGAAAAGAGCAACGGCTTAGCGTTCAGTCAATAAGACTAAATTCTTCTTCACAGATTGCAAAGTGCTTTTCAAAGAAGCTGAAGCAGAGAGAATGAAGGAACTGTGCCTAAGCCACCCCACAGATCAAGATCAGAGAACCTGATCTTTTGGATTTATAGCGGATCACAATCTGAACATGGATTAACGATATTATGCTGTTGCAAAGAAATATCAGTTGTGCCAGAATGTCCAGTTCTGTACCAACCATGTTCATTCTTTCTAATGAGTGGAAAATCACAGCAAAACAAGAAATCAGCAGGTCACCTCATCTGTCACTGTGACCCGAAGTAGGATCAAACAGTGCTCCAGGTTACAGCTGCCTCTGGAATTATCATTGTAATGTTAATCAGCTTCCTCATACAGTCAACCACATAGCCCCAGAAAAGCTTATGCTGGTGTAAGTCAGCGTGAGAGAAACTGCGCAGCAAGGGGAAGAAAAGAAAGGCAGTGATGATTTCTATCCGGTGGCTTATACCAGTATAATGTGCTGAACTACGATGCAACTTGATCTTACTGAGTAGCTGCTTTATTTTTTTAAAGAAGCATGCTTCTGAATGGTCAAGACTATTGAGCTTTGCATCACCTGCAAAATTAGTACGTTCTCTGTTCCGTAACAAAAAGATCCAGACAGAAGGCAGGCTCTAGGAACCCAGCAATATATTCTTTCCTTTTGACAGTGAACTACTGCTTGGTACCCAGTCTGTTTTGTATAGACCTTATAATACATTTATCCACACCCTGTTTCTCTAACTTTTCAATGAAAATGTCATCCAAGTGTCAAAAACCTAATCAAACTGACAACAGGCGCTGTCCTACCCACAAGGCCTGTTGCTTAAGTGAAGGAGAAAATCAAGTTATCTAGCATGATTTATTCTTGACAGATCCATGTTGACTGCTATCATTCCCTGGTTATCATCTAGGTGCTAATAATAGTTTGTGAGATTATTTGTCCCAGGATTCTTCCAGGGATTTAAGTTAATTACACTGATCGAGCTGTATTTCTCTGGCTCCATCCCCTTTTGATAACAGCAATGTACAGTTGCCTCTTCTGTTTTTTCAGCATCTCATTCGCCTTCTTAATTCAGTCAGTTCTTTAACTGTCTCTCAGCCACGTTCACTAGACTCAAACAAGCTGAAAACATTTGGTTTATCTGAGCGCTCCTAATCTGTTCTTTACTTACTCTGGGCTGAGATGATTTTGGTCCTGGCATCACCAGCCCTAACTATCTGCTTGCAGGTGGTCTTTTTTGGAAGTGTGGCACAACAAAGGCACCAATCCCTTTAGCTGGCTTTATCATTTGTTGACAGATTTTCTTCTCTGTTGAGTGGGGGATTAATCTTTCTCTGTTTTTCTCTTAGTACACATATACTTACAGAGCAGTTTTATCTGATAGGTCTTGATAGTTCAATTGTGTCATAGCATACCTTTTTTAAAAGTCTGTCTTTCTCATTATTAGTAATCTGACCTGTCTGCCTTTCTATTTTCTTCATGTGCTTAAGGTCAGCTAAGACTTCATGATGTGGTCAAGCTAACATTATTACTTCTATTCTACTCAGAATTGGGATAAATGTGCCCTTTGAATTATTTTTCTAAAGCATCATTCCTCTTCTTAGCTCCTTACTTTAGACTTCCTTCCTATGAAGTCTTAACGATTAATTGCTTAAGTCTTTAGCTTTCATGATGTCTGTTTTTATTTAGCTGTTCTCTTTCCTTCCTCTTCTATAGACAACAAACCATCGTTTTGCAAACACTCTTTTTTGTGGGCAAAATACTGCCCACTTTCACGTTCTCAGCCAGTTAATTCTTCACGGGCATTCTCAAAAAAATACCCCAAACCAAACAAACCACCACCAGCCACCCAACCAAGCTCTCATATTCCTGTGGCTAGTCTGTATTCTAAAGAAATCACTACCTCTGAGATACCACTACGTGACAATGTGTTGCTGTTCTTATTATAGGTCTTTTTCACTTCACCAGAGAAAACCTGAGGAAAGGAGAAAGTCCAAGCAGCAGATCACAGCCAGTGCAAAAGGTGAGAGACTGAATGGAATGCAGAGGCAAGGTACAAAGCTGCCGGGGATTTTAGCTCCAGCAGCTGTCCTCTTGTACGTGCCTGAGGGAGTGGGAAGGGACGGATCTGTTCCACGTTGTGCATGGCCATTGGTATAGAGCCCTTGAGAGAAAATGCTCGGTACTTACCTTGCGAGCAGTATTTCTGTATTTTAGAGATAAGGGAGGAAAAGAACTGCCAAGATATTGGCGTTAGTGCGGAGCTGCTTGTTTTGACTGTTCAGGCTGCGGAGCAGGTTAACGCAGCAGGTCTGTGTTGCAGGTGTGTGCGTGTCCAGTTAGCGGGGAGGCATCTGCAGGAGGTTTGTGCCCGTTCAGGTGGCGCATCTGGTTCCCTTTCTGCAGCGTTAGATTAACAATAGGTGTTTTAATGAACCAGCAACGACTGAGACAACAGCATTTTGTAGAAGGATTCTTATTGAGCTCCAGTTGTGGAAAGGAGCCCCTGAAGATCGTGGAAAAGGCTGGTGGGTCCCCCTTCTTTCCCCCAAAAAGGAGTAATTTCTTTCACAGCAGAATCCACACACATAGTGCCTCCACCTTCACGGAGCAGGTGTTGCTGCCTCTGTCTGTGCGGCAATCACCTGGGCCTCAGCCAGCAGGTACCTGCCAGGTCTGTCCAAACTCATTTGTGGAATGAAGCATTTATTTTCCATTAAGCAGGCTCAAGGTTCTGGCCGGCAACGGCGCTTGTCCTGCGGAGCTGGGCAGCCCTGCGACGGCCAGGGAGAGCGACACGGCAGCAAAGCCGGGTACGAGCCAGCGCTCGGCGTACGCGCGTCCGTGGTGCTGCCGGCCTCGACGGGACCCCCGCCGGGACCCCCGCCGCCCCGCCGGGATCTCTGCCCTTCCACTGCCCCGCCGGGACCTCCACTGCCCCGCCGGGATCTCTGCCCTTCCACTGCCCCGCCGGGAC
>JAVJGI010000037.1:4360745-4384234 GCA_035590275.1 Ibycter americanus | reverse complement strand
GGCGGGGGGGGGGGGGCCGGCGCAGTTTTGGCTACATAAAAAAATACAAATGAGTAGTTCTGGGTACTTTAAAGAGTCAGATTGCAAGGCATGGTCTACTAAAACTATTTAGAAATTTAAACACACCCCCTACTCCCCCAACTCCTGAATTTAAAAAAAGCTTGGAAAACCTCTAAACTTGTGACTATTTGGAAACAGAATTATCAATTAAAGATGATCTTCAGTAAAGGCTTCATCCTGTTCCTCAGAAGCCCAACTCAAATATAAAAAGGAAAAAAAAAGGGGAAAAAAAAAGGCAGCAATGCAAAATGTAAAAGATTGAGACACACTGTCAAGCTTGGAAGGAAAAACCCAAAACATAGCAAGTAGTCATAGTCAGCTGCTTAGTCCAAAAGATTAGTATTCAACAAAAGCTACTGTAGTTGTTTTAATTCACAAATTTAAGTGTGTGCCTCTATTAAAGGGGACTTTAACAACACGATTTTGGATTTTCATATTGAAAGTAATTCCCTTCCATCCATCAAAAAAACCCCAGGAAGCCAGTGTTTATAAAAGGAATTAAGTACTAGCAGAAAGTACCAAATTGAAAAAAAACCTCGATCATTGCAAATTTAGGAATAAATCAGATGTTAAGATAATGGACCAGACATCCCACAACCTAACAGTTTTTGCACGTCACTAATATCACAGCGTAACAACTACATGAAAATTGGCAGCTTTTAACAACTGTAAAGCTGGGTGACAGCACTGTACCACCCCTCCAGATTTTATTTTCCTACAGCCACACTGCATTTATGACTTGTTTAAAAAACAGCTACAGTTTACTGAATCCCTATAAGGGGACGGATACAGGCATGTAATTGGCATTTTATATAAGAGTCTTCTTACAATTAAATATTGCTCCATCATCTGACATCAGTGCAAGGTCAAATATTGCATTTTAGATTTATATGTATGTTTAAATTCTTCACCAGATCATATGAAATAAAGTGCAACAATGACCTTGCTCCTTTGCAACCTCCGGTAAGTAGGTGGCGGTGCGTTTTGATCCTTTTTCATTGATGAATTCTATTCTAATGCCATGTACACCCACCTGCAAGAAATTGGCAGCTTTATTAGTACATTAAAAGAAAAAAGACACAAGATATTTCTCACATGATCAAACCCAAAACGTGAGCCTTGGAGTGGTTAATACCATTTTGCAAAGAGTTTCAAGAGGTAGTACTGAAGCGAATGAAATCTTTTTGAAAGGTGTTCACCTTATAAGCCTTGTAGGGTCAGCAGCAGCACAAATATGCTCCTTGGCTACCTACCGCAGAGCTTCGTTTCTGGTCTGAGGGAAAGCCAGCTGAGATGCAAGAGTCACTCTGTCTCTGAGTCTACTGTCTCCCTATAACACTGTCAGCAGTGATGCTGCTGATAAAATCACCTGGTCACCAGATACAATCTGCCAGACCACCAAACAGCTGGCAAATCTAATGATGCGTCAATTGAGAGCATTAATTTTGTTCAAAGTGACAACTGAACCAATGAAAGACTTGTCACACTACTAACTCGAGCCTGAAGCCTTCAAAATTTCTGCTAGCATATGCCAAGGAAAAGGAGATATTCCAAAGTATTGACCTTCAAATTCCATACTACCAGTACACTGACAAAATGCCAGCATGGAAACCAAAATTACTAACACCAAGGAGTTAGACGTAGATAAAGTTGCACTGCCAAAAAAAAAAAAAAGAAACAACAAGAAAAAAAAAAAGAAACAAAAAAGAAAAAAGAGGCTGGACACCCTTCCAGGGCACTGTTTAAGCACCCCTATTTCAAGGTACAGTAATCCTGCTGAGGGTACCTGCCCTCGGATCAGGCATGCCACAAGAGATACTCCATTGCCAGTAAGTTTCCAGTTGCTTTTGAGTTCTGTGTGTAAACACAAAGCACTAGTAGATGGCCATTTTTATTGTCATGGCCACATAACTATGATGTTATTTCCATTTAAATCCAAAGTTCCCAACTTTGTACGTGGAAATTAGTAGTTTATGTGTAAAAGGATAGAATGCTATTTCGTATGGCGTTTCTTTTTGGACACAAAATTAATCAAAAAATGCTGTAATAGTTTTTCCACTGACAAACTACTGTACTGTAACTGCATGACAGTCAAAAACCAAATAAGGAATATTTACAAAGCTCTACCAATTGTTCAATTTGCTTATATGTTAACATATAATTTGCTTATATGTTATTTGCATATAAGCAAATAACATATTTGCTTATATGAAGACTTCATTTTTTAATTTTTATAATATTTTATATATATGATATAACCATGGGGAAATGGGAGGAAGTCTCTTGTGGCTGGCTGTGGCCTCAAGAATTTTTCCCCATGAACCTAATATTCTTAATTAGAAAAAATTACATAGGAAAAATTGTTTTGAGACTAATTAATTTAATTGACTGCAAATTTTAATGTGGTATTTCATTACCAAACACTCCTAAACCTAACGTTCATAACATGGATATATAATCACTAGAGAGATCTGTATACTCAGATGATGTAATTACGAACCCAAAAGGCCTGGAAGTAATATGAACCAGCGTTAGAAGCTGAAATGAGCCCACCAAGTTTATTCCAAGAACAGAGTAAGTTTTTGCAGCTGGTGATTTTGTAACTGTCTATATTCAATTGCCTAAGCACTCAGATCAAGTATTTCCAGGTTTTGCACACCTTCAAATCCTGCAGAATATTAGATG
Organism: Ibycter americanus; assembly: GCA_035590275.1. Classification (NCBI taxonomy): domain Eukaryota; kingdom Metazoa; phylum Chordata; class Aves; order Falconiformes; family Falconidae; genus Ibycter; species Ibycter americanus. Next base: position 4,381,489 of record JAVJGI010000037.1, on the reverse strand, counting down.
CCAAATTCCACACAGCTGTTTTGCGTAATAGCCATCCTGTAGTATTCCTGAGAAACTAACCAGAAGCACGAGTGATGTATTAAGTATGAGGCAACATTCAAGCAGTAGGTAATTGCACTGCGCTGGATGTTTCCCATTAACCTTTTTAATGGACTTTTAGGCCCACATCTGCAGAAGGAAAAGATGTACAGCAAAATTAATAAGGCAACGTGATTGCGCCCACAATTCCTCTGGTTGGGAAAATTCCGTAGCATCCTGCGAAGCGTGGATTTCAGCTGCGTAGCGGAGCAGTGCCCCAGCCCAGCGCAAACAGCCTGGCACTGCAGCTCCCGTTAATCCAAACCAGGCATCAGTTAAATAGACAGAAGCCACACACACACGCAAAATAAGAATGATCCACACTCAATCCGGCATGGGCACAGTTAGGAATTTGTTTTGACTTCCTCAGGAGATCAGTGTTCCTGCACTGAGGAAAACCTGTGAAATCTCCCAAAGTATTCCTCTCGCAGAGGAGAGGTAAGGGATGGGTGCATGTTTGGAAGGCATCAACCGGGCTGCAGCTCGGCACAGCACTTCATACCAAGCCTACGGCACGCTTCTCAAGCTAAAACCACTGACACACTACAGGCAAGGTCTGGGAGAACAACATCATCTGTCCGAGCAGTTCAGAGAAACAAACCAAACCGTCTTCTTCTGCTGATGGGAGTTTCTGTCTCGTCCACCACCATTTATTAGGGAAATGACTATACACGGGTATGCTGCTGAGCTGCAAAAAGACCACGCAACTGCCGCATCAGCCTCCCAAAGGGACAGGAATCTATTTAGACTGTTGCTGTTGGGAGAGGAAAGCGAGATAAGGAGACTTCAAAAGGCAACAAACCAATCTCCTCCAACAGAAATATTTCCACAGGGGTTTAGAGCATGAAATACTGTATACTATGTATCCAACACTTGTGGATATAAACTTTTTGGCCCACTGTCTAACTGGCCAGAGGCCACCTAAAACTAGGTCCAGTGACAGTATTAATGAGAAAACACAGACCTTTCACTAAATCTAAGGACTACATTAAACTACATTTTTTATTTTACTTCTGAAGTCACCTCAACAGACCTGCAGACTTTGTTGGGTATTTATACACATTCATATTCATCTAAACACGTTTTTTAATGAATCATTTATTTACATACACCTCAGTATGGGGGAAAACACGCACACGCCGCATTTATTGTTTTGCCAAGTGCTAGATTATTGCCCATAATACCTCTCTATATCTATCTCAGTTGGGCTAAGAAAAAATTGTCCCAAAACCCATCCCAAAACCAACGCTCAAGCAACTCTCGCGTCCGACTGTTCTGACTCAGAGTTCCAAACACAGTTCACAAGCCTGTTCCTCTTGTCCTGACTCTCCCACCGCACTGAACTAACGTTAGCCTCATAGGACTATCAGCATGGAACTCGGAGAAGCATCCAAAACATCAAGCCTTGCTACAATTTAAGCTTCTAGTCCACTGTGGAGTAAATTATCAGCAAATATTCTGTTCAGTTTTATCTACGGCACTGCAATCTGTAAGAGATTTGCATGCAATTATCACTAATTAGTTTTAAGAAAAATTAATTGTAAGCATTTTTTCAGGAGCGCATGAAAGCGGGTAACAAAGAATCAGTGAGGAAGGCTCCACAGAGCTGGAGCAGCGCAACACCTCCCTGGTGGTGGAGACACGCTCCCGCCCGTTCCTTACACTCGCTGGGCGCTCCTCACCGCCAGCACGGCCGGCCCGACCGCGGCAAAGCCCGCCGGCCTGCCTCCCAGTTCTGCCAGTACCAGCGGGCACGCAACCGCCTGGCGAACCGCACCGGGCTGCTCTGGTTATGGCTTCTCCTGCTGCTCACTTACGGTTTGGCCGCTCCATCCGTGAACGGCAGCGCGCTAGCAACGTTTTCTGGCGAGAAAGCTGGCCCGAAACTTGTACGGCATTCCTTACGGCACCACGTAACGCAGTGACCTTCCCCTTTACTGACCTCACCAGTGCTATGGAAAGAGCTGTACACAACCCTGCTGGAAATGGAGAACACTCCACGCTGAAGCTGACCCCACTTCTTCCTAGCTGAATTCGACAGCCTTTCAGCCCCGCATCTGCAGCAAATATGTTGGCTTCTTTCTGATCACCTTTAGCAGAGCTTAAATATTACATTCTGATTTAACAACGGCGGCAAAAGACTACTCAGGAGATCTGCTCTCTACTTCACGACAAGCATTCTTTTTTTAATGAATCATTTATTTACATACATGGAATCACTGAATATTGTCCAAAGAGAATAAAATATTGAGCTCAAGACTCTTTCTTCTCTGTTCTAAGGAACGTAAGCTGCAAGAGCTGCTGGTGCTGCTGCACTTGCAGGAAGGAAAGAATTTCCACAACTCTTAGATGTACTAACTCTGTCAACAATGAAAAGCCACCTTTCAGTCAACATTATTAGGCTACAACTATTTATGCTAATATTTAAACCAGTGCACACAGGCTGAAGGCCTTTTGTATCAACACATCAAGCATGCACAGTTCTGCAGGTTTTCCTTTACCGAAGAACAGCAACTTCAGGACAAAGGTCTCTTTCAAGGTATTTCAAGGAAAAGCTGCTGGTCAGTCCCAGTTATTTATTACCCTGCTGGAATTACAATAATGTCTTCCAGAAAGTTTCTTACTATAATTACATACAATCATAATGTTCTATGATGTTTAATAAAAAAATGAGGAGAGGGTCTGAATTAGCATAACAGGCTTTACCTTCTAGCAAAAAAACCCACAGACTCTTAATTAACCAGAAAATAAATTAAAACTGTGCTCATTTGCTGTAACAGGAAATAGAGAGGGAATGAGTAGAGGTCCTTCTCTCTCCTGTATTTCTAGGAAAAGAAGCAAGCAGGGGATACACTTACAATGGCAAATTATTAATGTACCTGGCAGCCACAGCCTCTGAAGGAGGCAGAGCCTGTAGCACCACAGCTGGAACTGCAAGACCTACGACCTGATCACCCCTTAGATATGTCATTTCTGGGATCTGAATCCACTCGCAGGACCTGCCGAGCACAGGCTTAGTTGCCCAAATCGCAGACTTACAAGCTTCACAAACCAAACAGAAGTTGCTTCTAAAGGACCGAAAGCCACGATACTTCACAGCCATCTATTCAAACTCTTCTACGTTCCTTCTTTCAGGGTGCTGCTAACGACACACACAGTTCCCAGTGCAACATGAGATGCACGAATATCTGCATTAAGAATCAACAGCAAAACTGGAGGCATTCTGAGGCAGGAATTCAAATTTCTGCAGGAAAAAAAAAGACTTGGTAGAAGGGCAGATCAAAAAGATAAGCTCAAGGAGAATGAAAACATGGATAAAGCTGAGTTTACGCAGGGAAGGCATGACTGCTATCAATATCAAATGTGTTTAAAAATAATTGGTCTTTATGACTTGTCTCCCAGGTAGTTCTTTGATATCTGATCTTTAATAAAAGAGCGGTAGCATAAAAAAAAAACCAAAACAACAAACGTATCTTAAGAGTTTCTCATGTTGCCCATTTCTTTGAGATAGAAAGGCTGTGAAACTGGATCACAGCAATATTTTGTGGGTTCTGTCCAGCAGAAATGAAGAAACCATTCATACGCCCCAGTGTTCACTTCAAAGCTCTGCATCTGTTCAAATACTGAAGTGCACTGCAATTCATATAAAGTCACGTACAGCAAGGATGCTAAATTATGTTTTAGGAAGCATCCTCATGAACCATGGCATTGAAGCTGTCCTTTAAAGGTGTGTAATTTCTCCTAGTTACTTTTATAAAAGGTAAAAATGGCAGCAATTTGAAAACACATGGGAGCTGATAGCAGTCAATTCACTCGTATCTCGTTTACCTGGTTGAGGATTCTGCTGCAAAAGGATTTCTTTTTACAACAAGGAGTTGCTTTTTACAACTGAAAAATTGATTTATTTAGTTTGGGAAGTTAATTCATTAATCAGAGAAAAGAAGATCTATCACTCCGCTTCAGGACACAGGAGACACTCCTGAGCCATGCCTTCAGAGGATCCTTCCTCTAAGCCACCAGAGCACTGCGAGCTGTCTGAATTGGCAATTTGGAAATACTGTGACCTCTGGCAGCAAACTGCTGATTTGGCTCCCACGGGATCATCAGTAGCATACCTACAGAAGTAAGGTCTCCTAACCAGGCTGATATTTTTCAGGGTGATCTTAGCATTACACGAGATGAAAGACGCAGAATCTCTCTTTACATCATACTCTAGACAACCTGAAACGTCCTTTTGCCATTAATACTGCATAACCGCAGCTCCCTTAAAAGAAACATGGATGACATAAGCCATCTCACTCAGGGGTACAAACAGTGATGAATCATTCTTTAAGGACTAACAATTACAAGTTTTATCTTTCTCATATTTATACACACACACATCTCTTTTTGCATGGAAAACTTGTGCATCATCCACAACTATGTATGATTCAATCACTTGAGAAGCACATTTAGCTTACAGGAAAAAAGAAGAAAAGAACCAAAACTAATCATGGAACCTACTGTGTGACCATTTCTTAGAATTCCTAGAATTTTCTAAAGGTTTTAAAAAACTGTCATTAAAAACACCTTAAATGAAATTGGGGAGAGCAACTAAGCAAATGGATAACACAAGGGCTATTGTATTTTGACGGCTCCACTCTTTCCTCATAAGTCAGGGCTTTCCAATAAGGATCATGACAATCCATAAAATCAATCAGAACTGAGCAGGACTACAGTTCTGCATTCAGCTTGCTTCCACTGTTCTGAAAGCCTCAAGGATGCTGCAACAAGATATAGCAAGGACATAGAAACTAAAAGCCTCCTTTGTTTCATACAAGTATTAGAGTTATGAATCAGAAGTCCCCCAAGGAACAAAGGTAAAACCAACCTTTCCAAGGGAGAGTGGATTTTTGAACTCAGGCATTAGTTTCAGCTTCTCTTTAAGGATGAGTGTTTTGGTCATCTTAGAAGTTTATGATTGAGAGATTAAAACAGCATCTAATAATATATATATAGACTACCACATGGAGAGAGCTAAATGCTATTTCATTATGCACATCACACTTTTAAAGAGACATTTTCTGAATGTATTCATAGTCTGATTTTTAATAAACTGTAAGAAATGAAATTAAATTGAAAACATCACAATGATTACGACCAGAAGTCAACCCAGTAAAGCAACAGAATTCTACCAGTTTTAATTTTGACTTCTAGCTTAGTTTAGTGTTAAAAGTCACTATACTTTTGATTACTTGAGAACGTTGTTTAAATTACTCTAATGGCTCAGTGACCAGGCAAACTACTTCTCTGAAAAAAAGGTTCTTACCGAGAATGCACACAGAGTTTCAGCTAAGATTTATTTTTGGTCTGACATTACATTAAAAAAAAGAATAATTCTGATTATGGTGAAAATGCTGATAAACCCCCAAGGAAACTTACATTCATCCCATTCAGAGTTACGTATCAGAAGGTAAGAAGCCCTTGTCATTACAAGTTGAACAGGAAATGCATTTTTATTAGATTTTCAGCAACTGTAACACTCCTAATGCTGAGGTTACTGCTGGATACCACCATTCTGACACAGTGGGGCCTTGTACCATTTTAACAACAACTGAAATTTCTGTTCAATATACATTTGTTACGTGTGAATACAACAGAAACCCTCTTTTTCTCTTAAGAAATCATAAATATTTAGTAGGGCTAAGTCATTATTAAAGGGAAATACTGTAACTTGTGTGGTATCTCTGGCTTTATAATATGTCTGCCATCATATATCTGACAATTTCAAATTTTACGTCCATTCAGATATAGACTCAAAGTGCAACACAACAGTCATACTGACTGAGATGAGAAGTTCTTCTCAAGACCAGTAACTTGTGTTTTTGCAAGTGTGTAATACCAAATAATTGGGAAAAAGCAGAATACAGAGTAACATTTCCTTCAGTAGAGCTTCCCAGAAATAATTCTAAAAGCAGCGTTTGCTTCTTAATTTCTTCTACGCTGCTGCTCCGAGAGAATGCATGCAGGTTTCCTAGTACCTAACAATTAAGATACATTCAGCTCCACATGTAAGTGGCAAAGAAAATCAAGGGCAATGATTTACTTGGCCTCATTGTAGAAGGGCTTTGTGGGGTCTGTGCGGGCCACTTGCTCTGAAAGCAGAGAGGTGCTGGGAACAATAAATGGCTCACTCCTGCTAAATTAGGCAGCTTGGTTTGGGGTTGCCATTTTTTGCAGTGCTTGTTTCCAGAAGCGTACATCAGACTATTAACTTTCACACAAGAACACCCTCCTTCCAGAATCAATGGACTGATCTACCATGTTTCCGTAGTTAGCTGTGCTGCAGAAGAGGTCTCAGGACACCATCACTCAGACAATGCCTTGCTTGATGGAGTCTTAGGCATAAACACAGCTGTGCAGACCACACTTACTTTGAGTGCCTAAGTGGGCAAGAACACAACTTTATTCCATTTTCATGGCTCAGATTTTTAAGGAGATGACAGTTCTATCAAAAAGAATCTTCTGATTCTACGCACAAAACAATGTGTGTAGAGTGCAGAACAGTGACAACTACATGAAAATATATGCAGACAATTTAAATGGTGTGGCTTCTGCCATAGATGTTCATGATATCAAAGTAATTTTCTTAAAAGACATCTGACATCCTTACCTCCCAGTCCATGTAGTCACATACATCTTCAAAGTTAGTGAGTAGAGACACTGAGCAGAAAAGCCGTGGCAGCTCATCCCTCGTCATTGGGGGGAAACGACTATCTTTAAGGGCACTGTTGAAGACAGAAGACAAAACAAGAATTTCAAAGGATTTTTTTGTTTGCGTGGTGGGTTTTTTTTTGTTTTGTGGTTGTTGTTTTTTAAGTTCAAGGATCTAATGAATCAACTAAAAAGTATAAAGGACAAAAAAAATCCTGATGAAATGATGACCAGTTTGATAATCCAGCTGCCAGTGCAACACACTGACCAACATTCCCAACTTTTTCCTTAAGACATTTGTTTCAGTTCTTGGCTGGCCAGTCAGGAGGTGTTCTGAGGGTCATTCCTTCCTGAGCTGACTTTGCTCCTGTGACAATCTTACTAATGAAGCACCAGAAATTTTTTTGAAAAAGTTACAAAAGCTCTATCTCTTTTACTTACAATTTAGTAAATCCCTTTCAAAAAGGATTAAGCTATACAACATGTAGTATAGGGGGAAATTCTATAGCCTGCAATAATCAAACACATAATACAGTAATCAAACTGTAGAACTTAACTGCAGTGAAAAAAAACGCAAACAAACAGAACATTCTCCAAAAAAGAATAACATTCATGCTTACTAGCAAAGGTAAATATAAAAAGGTAAAAACATCCAAGGGCTCTACAGACCTGTAAACCTACAGGACTTGAAGATGTTCTGCAAAGCAGATGGAATGATTAGTAACAGGCAAGCTTGCAAACAGCTAAGCTAATCCTCAGGCTAACGTGTCATTCTATAGACAAACATACACCTAATGGGGTAAAATTCAATACAGCAAGAAGCTATCTGTGCACATTCCGGCACGCTTTGAAAAACAAAGCAGTTAACAGCCAGCAAGCAGTACCACGAATAAGAACATCTGCAAATTGAACCTACTTGCATAAGTGTGGTTAAGAACCAGTTAAATTGGAAAAGGGAAGGTTAAAGTGAGTATGGTATCTCGTAATTTTTTATTCTCTTAAGGTTTGAAATATGACATGTATGAATACAAACATGCTCATCTCCAACAAAAAAAAAAAATAAAAATCAGTGATTTGCTAACTGAGCCTTTTGATGAGTAAAGAGAATTTAAGATTAAGAGACTTACTAAAGTACTACCAAGTTCTTCGTGTGTCTCCTTGTTTCATCTAACAATTCGATCACTCTTAACTCGTTTTACTTGGCATACAGCCAGTGGTTGCCATTAGCTGACAAAATTACTGCCATGGCCATGTGCTTACAATATGGCTGAAGTCTCTGCATCACATACCACCGTTTTATATCAAAAGCAGTGTTAACTTCATTAAAGCAGACCAAATAAAGATGCATAAGCAAAAAAATGTAAAGTTTATCTAAAGGAAATCATCACATGTATAACCAGAAATAGCTTCCCATCATGAATTAATACCACACACTGAAGAGCTGAAATAGAACCTTTATTCTTCTGGGGTGGGGGGAAGGCAGAATTTTTCCCACATATGCCACAATTGCAAAAAAGAACATAGTACTGGAATTTAGACTAGAAGCCCTTCTCCAAGCTTTGGTATTTTTACATTACAAAATAGGTCAGAAATTTAGATTTATGAAGAGAAATTCATTATATAATGAAGTAACAATTAGCAGGCCTACGCTACCCATTATTGAGAGTAATTCTAGGCAACCCCAGGTAAAGTTGCCATAGATGTGACAAAGGATGTGGGACAGTAACTAGCCAAGATAAATCTTTTATCATTTATGTGGTATAGACAGGCCTGCGTAGACTAGTGAAGAACTGGGAACACTAAGGAGATTTAAAGCATAATGCCTGTGATATTTAACTAATGACTTTCACTGAAGATGTATCAAAAGATGGTATTCTCCAAGGTTTTGTGGATGGGATTTGCAAAGCTAGCTTTGTAACCGCTGGGAACCAGGCAAAGCTACCATCCTCCACTGCCGGGTGTTTCAGAGCAACGTCAGGGATCAACTCACAGCCAGAGAACAGCAGCAACATAGAAAAATACAGACAGCTAATTCAGCCCTCATATCCCTCCACAAGGGGGGAAAAAATAATGTATAGTTAGATAGATGTATTTGTAAAGGGAGGATACTCTGAACGCACAGACAGCTCAAACTGAAGTCCATCTAGCCTAGTATTAAGTAATACCCAACAGCAGCTAGCAGAATTAATGAATATAAGAACACAGTAAACATCCAGGGATACTTTCCTGGAATACTCTCCAGGAATCTAGCTGTTTATAGCGTAGGGATTTTGAGCCAGGGATGGTATCTCTGCACTTAAAACCTCTTCATGGGTTTATTTAACAAGTGCATGCATACACACTTTTAATGTTTTACCCCATCTTTTACTAAAAAATTATGTTCAGAAACTCCAATCCTCTTAGAATCCAGTACTACTACAAGTTTGAGTATATGCAAATTTCTCATTTCCCTGAGCTATGCTGTACTTCTATCATATAACCAACCTATTTGAATACACTATACTGAAAAGCACCCAGAGACATAAGCATTATTTCATGAACAAACAACAAATTCAGTTACCTTAGGAAACAACTGTATGCATGGATATTGCCCATTCTTGTTTAAACCTGTTTTTCATAATTTATGCAACAACCTTACCATGCAAAACATTTCCCATACAACCTTCAAAAAAAGATACTTCTTTTTGCACAACCTGATACTAGTTGTTTATCTAACTTTGAGTTCCCCTTCCTAAAGCTGCCAAAATGCAGTTGGGAATTTCAATTGTTTGAGGCAAAGGTTGTCTACTATGGGTTTAAGCCCGATCCCAGTAACGTTAGCAGCCAAAGTCTCAGGGAAATTCCCGCTCACTTAAGATCTCCTGCACTGGCGCTGCTAAATGAGAAACCACCCCTAGTTTAACATATTTTAAGTTGTTCAGAAACAAACATCGTACAATGCACGTGTAAGCCCTACCTCAGCTGGCCTGCTCAAATGCTGAGATAACGATGTGAAACAAGGTGGGTGACTCATGGCAAATTTGAATATCGATAAAAAGCTGAGATATGAAACCTTCACACGAACGCAGTGGAAGCAGAAAGGCACACAAAGGCACAAAAGCCTCAGGCATATACAGCAAAGTAGTTCAGTTTTAGCGAAAGCAGAGCAATGCAGTGAACACTGCATGCTTATTAGCAAGCTTAGCTGGCTAATTCCACTATTCAAAATAATATGACACTGGCACAAATACCTTGCTTTTACATAACTACCTCATGATAACAAAAATATTGTTTATCCATTGACAGTGCCGTTTCAGCTATACCTAGTTCCTTCAGAACTGGTAGGCGCTATTTTATCTGCCCAGCCTGCTGCAAAACCGTCCCTCAGCACCTCGGTGTCTACACACACCTGCGTGCATCCTGCTTCACGCTCCTGCTGCTGAAGGCGAGCGAGGTACCTGGCACAGCAAGATCAGAGATGGACTATCGGTCTCCGACACCACCGTGACTGGTCAGTACAGAATATTGCTGCCATTCTATTCCTCCTTTCCCCGACTCCAGGCCCCCCCGTCTTACAATTTGTTTTCATCTTTCAAACAGGCTTTGCCTCTGTTGTTACAGAAGTAAAACAAAAATTTACCTGGAGAAAATCTGAGTTGACAAACGATCAGCAGTTGGAACGAGACATACTGAAGGGAGATGCCAACAAGAAAGCATCTATTTGTACTGGTTAGCTCCACGTGAAACATTCTGTCTGCTAATGCAAAATTTATGAGACTAAAATAGTCCAGCAATTATATCAGATGCCAATTTTAGAAGAACTAGCTAAAAACTTAATAACCCAGACCTAATGAGTTTGATCTCGGTGCATCATATACTACTATAAAATTGGGAAACATTTACCTTTTAAGCGCTGTATGCTACAGTTAAGAGTATCAGTCATCTCAAACATTCTTTTATCACTACCACAGCTGAAACTCTGATGTAAGTTCCAGATACCGTTTGCAGCCGTAAGAGCAGCCCAGTTTCGTATCATCTCTTCACAGGTTAACTATTTTCATTTTTGCAGTTTTTAACGCTTGGCTAGCGGGAGACCTATGTCATTAGAGATGCTTCCCTTCAGAATTCTGCCATTATCTTCAAGCTTAAACTTTATCTCTGTGGGTAGTGAATAAATCACCATGCACTGGCTGTTCTGATGCTGTCAGTAAAACAAGTGGATGGTATCCAGTAGCGTTCCTCACCGGCAGCTGTCCACACTGTACAAACCCTAAGCTCTCCATGGTTAACGGACTGGCATCGCCCTCAGAACGTCAGCAGATAGCGACACTTACCAAGGGCAGAAAAGCTAGCATGAGCTTTTACTTTTGTTGTTCTTGTTCTGGGAGGAAAGAATGTTGAGTTTCTAGAGGCAGCAGCTTGGCACTGATCATACGCTTCATATGCTCCACAAGGACGTATGGATGGAAACTCAGACTTTTGCCTCACTTGTCATGTTGATGTGCCTCTTGGTGACCAATTCAAAGCAAGCACAAAATACAGACAAGGTAGCGTATGCTGGTTTTCCTCAAAAGCTTGCTACTGGTCTGAGCTGTTCAGAATGAAAATTCTCTGTGTAATTATGTGTCAGCACTTCTGATTACGAGAGGAGACTGCGTTCTGTTTACTTGATAGAAGTATTACTTTTTGTAGTATTAGAATGTGATTTTACAGTCTTATTCAATGCCATATTCTTCTCTAAGTTCTTCCATTAGAGAGACAACAGGGTTCTTATGGAACAAAATACTGCATATTAGATACCAGGTTTAAAAAATACTAACTCCACAATTTTTCTGTTAAACTTGGAATTACAGAAGGGTAACTGGAAATAATTAGTAAAATAAGTTGGAAAAATTAGGCAGAGTTCAAAACTATCTTTTAAAGAAAAAAATACTAATTTTAAAAGCATTTTCTAAGCCATCTGTTCTTCATTCCTTAATGCCCAGAACTAATTTACATATATTGCTGCTGACTAAATGGAAGTACATGCTAGTGAAGAGTTGAAAAGAAGCAGTGCCAAGCAAGGGGAATTCTAGCTGGCCAATATAAGGACATTAGTTTTTCCACATGGAGTTCTGCTCCATGTTACAAGTGAAGCAGGCAAAGTCAAAATTGAATCCTGTTCAAAGAAAGCTATTTTTAGACACAAAATGCATGCACACACACGCACAGCCTTTCTAGTTAAATATTTATGCAGTCTTGGGTGTCCTACTAAGATCAAGTAATTGCCAGTCAAGAAAAAAACAAAACAAAGTGTTACTCAACTATCAGTTTTTCTTCAGCTGAGCCGTGCTATACAAATCTCAGCTTCTCCTCAAATGAAATTTATTTGGCCACAAGCTCTCCAGAAATGGTTTTCAGTAATTTAATTTTCCATGTACTATTCCTCCTTGTAGCTGGGATATAGAAAAGCTTGCAAACACTTTAAAGACACTGAAAATATTTAAAGAAAAGGGAATTGTTCAAAGCATTTTGAGTTATCATAACAAACAGCATGAAGTTTAGCAAAAAATAAAATTAATGTTTATATTCCTTACGACTACATCTTGGTTTTGTAAAATACCACCAGAGCAGCTCTCTGAATCATCTGAAATAATAGTAATAGCAGGTGAACCAAAATGCAACACATCATTGTTGTCCACTTGTAATTTCTGTAGGCTATAAAAATATTTTAAAAACCAAAAAAGTCAGCTTCAGTCTTTACAAACCTATGGCTCTTAAATGCAATGCAGCAGATGGGTAGCAAACAGTAGGACACAGATTGGGGAAATAAAGTAGTAATGGAGCTACATTACTCAGTTTAGAAGTGCCTGAAAATCTTTGTGATTGAGTTTAAAGGATCCTTTAAAAAAGTCTGATAGCATATAAGCATCAAAAATAGTAAAGAAAGATTTAGGTATAGATGAACTGTGTTCTTAAAATTTTATTGTTTGCTATTTAATGACAATTATTGACAATGAAATTTCTCACTGAGCCTCTTTTTTGGGGACAGTCACATCTACAGACCCCCAAACTGGATTGAGAGTTTAGGCAAAATTGGATACCATTTTTTACGTTACGGTAAATTACTTTGGGGGCTTAAACACAGGGGAAGGAGATGCAAAGAATGCTGTCAAACACCGGGCATGGTATCAGTAATACTCACTTTTATAGGAAGTGTAAATGAGGCAGAGACATTAAATGACTCACGCAATTTAGGAGGCTTGCACAGTGAGTCAGTGACAGAATCAAGAATAGAATCCAAGATCCCCGACTCCTAAAAATCTACTTTTTGTGACAGCCTCTTTCACAATCTGCTCAGCCTACCATGTAGAAACATAGCTCCCAGAGGATTAATCAAAATAGAACTGATAAATTTAAGCAAATTAATCAAATTGGAAAAAAATAAATTTCCCATTACTTTTTCAGTTCACTCTAGTATGGGCAGTTTTCTCTTAACCATTTTCCGAAACTGAACACAGCTAAACCAAACCACAATTTTCTGGCATCTAAACAATTCTTCAAATATCATCAGTACAGTTATGAAAAATAGGCTAAAGATCTCATTTTGCAAACTATTACCCTCTTCTGATAAACAGTACCTTGGCACTACTTTTAGATGGCAGGCAAAGGACTTAAATCCTGCCTGCTCTGACAAGCCCTCTCCAGTTAGCTCAGGAAGTGTCACTCTAAGATTGATTCTTTCACTGAGCAAAATCTGCTTAGCAGCATTACTTCAGAAAATGCGTTCAACAAAGAAGTGGCCCTGTGTCAATAAACTGAGCCCAAAGGGCCCAGATAGTGTTCTTCAATTAATTCAAAACATCCTGAAGTCAACGAGAGGCAAACTCACTGGATTTTACATAGCAGCAAAGAGATGAGAGCAACAGGAGACACTCTGTGCCAGGGTTTCAGAAAAAAACGTCAATATTTCCATTGCTGGGTTACTGATCAGTGAAGTTAGTTAAGAGTTTTACTTTTTCATTCAGTGATTTCAATGGGAAGAAATTAAGGAACACTTCAGCAGATCATCGGTATTTTCCGAATGAAAATCAGCTATCACAGCTCAGTTTGGCAGAGACCAGAAAGAACTAGGAGCTTCCAAGTCACGATACGCAATTAATTTTTAAGCCAGAATAACAGGGCAGAGTATGCTCTTCTTCAGAAAGTGAAATTACAACAAAAAAAAATTCTCCTGGCTTTCAGCATAAGAGATCAGCCAGCCTAACACAACCCACATGACAGCCTTCTAACAACTTTTATTTACGACCAGCAGAGTTTTGCCAACTTAAATGGAGATTTCAAGGAGTGATTTACATGCATCATCAAATCACTTGAATGCAAGGAAAGAGAATGTATTTATATTGTCTTTTTCTTTTCACTTTGGTCAGACTGGAAAAATTTCCAGGAAACAAAACAACTGTGAATGACGTGTTTTTCCTGAACCCTCCCTTACATTTGGGAGACAGAAAGGGAAAGAACAACATTTATGCTTCCTGCACATTATGTTGCTAAGTGGCAGTCAGAGGGTAAAAAAAGAAAGACATACTTGTTGACATTTGGCACAGAAATACTTCTCTGAAGTTCTTAGCCTATTCTACTAGCACAGTGCAGCAGGTAATGGCAACAGCATTTCATGTGGGAGAAATAAAATATTGATCTGGCATTTTGGCCCTTCAATCAAAATTTTTTTTAACACCACAAAACTGAAGTATGCCAGAAAGCCTCCCTCCCCATCTGTCTGGATTCAGACCTTTAATAGGAAGAAGGACTGTTCTGATACTGACTTACCATGCCTCTAAAAGACAACTCTGAACATGTACATAAATTGTTTAGAAAGGCTCAACAGAAAAGGCCACCTCCATTCATTGACCAGGTAAGACAATTAGGTCTCTCTTTTAAGGCAGAGGTGCCTAAAATAAGCTGTCTATATGTCCTCCAAAATGCCTTCACTCTCTAGCAAGTGTGGAAACTGTTAGCAGTGTGGAAATTGTTAACTGGTTAGTATCAGCAAGGCTGCAGTTACAGGACACAATACACTAAGCCAGCAAACACATCTGGCTGCTTTGAATTTACTGAGAGTCATTCAGCTTTTAAACAAAAAACAAACAAAAAATTTTAAACAACACTGCAGGATTGGATATTGTCAGACTTCTTGCAGATGGCGTAACACTATAAAATACATTAATATAATGCACTGATTAAAAAAATACATAGTATCTATTCAGAGTAGATGAAGAAACGGAAAGAGATAACAAAAAGTTTACAGTTTCATACATTTTCCTGAGAGAACACTTCAGGTTGTTACAATACCCTGAAGGACAAACCAATATACCAAGTTTTTATTACCAGTTTCAAACTGCTGAGTAACAAGGAAAAAAAGCACCTTCGGGCAAAAGACAAACTATCTACCAAGGAGAGAGAAACCATCGTTCGCTCACTTCAACCGTTTCCTGAGTTCCTCTCCCAGTCAGTAACAGGGACAACAGGGACAAGAGCAACCACATTTCAAAGCCTTTCTTTTTTTGATTCGGATGTCAAAAGATCTAAAAACTTCATCTTTAGGGAGTTCACTACAGTCAAGACACCTACACTTCTTGGTTGTTAAAATTATTCATCTAAGTCTAAGACATGCTAAAAAAGAATAAAAAAATAAAATAGCAAGGTTCTGAATCAATGCTGCAGCTTCCTGCAGAACAAGGCAGGGGTAATTCCCAGCTTCCCAACTCGGGATGCCATCGCCTCTGTATTCCATGGCAGATGCCCAGCTGTGCTGTGTGTTAATACTAGTGCTGCGCAAGCCATGTCAAAATGGTTCCTGGTCTGGAACAAAACAGAAGTGGCTGTTGCTGGTGATGACAGAACCCAGCAAAACCTTAACAATCCCACTTAATGGGACTACTTTCAAGAAGAATGCTGGAGGAAAAAAAAAGTAGTTTTAAAAGTTCACAAAAACTGTGCCAAAAATGGTATGCATTTATGGTTGTAAATTAGATTTTTGTCAACACTTCATCATCGATCTGGAAATTCTTGAAAGATGTATTTATAAAAATATTAACTTAAATATTAGTCAAATACATGAAGGGAAAAAACATAACTTGGGTATTTTGTTTGGAATACTCCTGAAACCTGAACAGAGACAATTAGGATATACTGCATTCAACTGCTTCCTGATCACTACAAGTTAAGGCAGCACAAGCACAGCACACAGGCAAAAGGTTATGGAAATCTTAAAAAAATTTCTTTAATACTTATCGAGTTTGATATTGACTGCAGTCACAAGTGGAAAATTATTTAATGGCTTCAATTATATTCTTAACAGTGTTTTTCTGTGAGTGCGTGCATGGACTGTGCCACCCATACACACAATTAAACAGCAAACCGTACTGGTACTGCTGATAAGGTTCTGGGACCTTGTTATTTTTCCGCAAACAAGTTCACCAGTTGTTTAAATCAACAAAAGAGGTATTTACAGAATATTTCTAGGGATACTTAACATTTCCAGACAAATCTGTATTTCAACCCTGACTTCTTACTCTGGCTATCTTGACTCATGGTACATGCACAGTTCAACTCCACAGCACGCATGGAATGACTGACGCGGTCTGGGATGCTTCTCTGTGAACCTGCCGCCGTCAGTGTGAGTACCTGCTAAGACCCGGAGCTGATGTGCACCCGCATGAGCACTGTCTGAAACCGCTGGAGCTTTAACTACCGCTGGTTCTTCAGCTGGGTCCATCAGTCTTATGCACACACCAGCTACAAATGATCACACTCCTCACTTAATCACCATTATGCAATTTCTCATAAGAAAAAAAACCAGCTCATAACCATGGAAGCTGTAAAAGCTAAGGCTTCCATAAACTTAAACAGAGCTTTTTAGCAGAGAAAAGAACAAAGATTTTTTTCTACTACTCTGACAATTACCCAGAGAAATATTCCATCACACTCTGCATTCTTCCAAGTAAACCCAGTTCATCGTTATGCCACAACAGTGTTATGCTGTGTGGACATAATGCCTGAAATTCGTTTCTCTTCCTTACTGCTATAATATATCAAGGAAATAACGAAGGCTTGTATGGAGAGGTCCTTAAAGTTTAGGAGAATTTTGTGTACGTGCTGTTACGACTTTCAAGTGGAAAAGTACGATCACAAAAGTCACAGCTCCTGCAATCTGCTCCCACCAGAAAATATAGCGCGGTTAGAACTAAAAAAATCCACACAGTAATACTGTAGGTTCCTGATTACATTAATAAGAGTCAAGTTTCTATGGCTTCAACTTCCTTACTGTTTCCTGAAGCCAGAAATCTTACGCTATATTGCTTTTGTGGTTCTGAAGGGTTTGCTTTTCCCTTTGCATGTGAAGAAAGAGCAAACAAGTTAAAGACTGCATTTTCGTCATACTGTTTTAATCCTGCAGGGTGTGGGGGCATCATTTTGCATTACTATACAATATGCCCTATTACACTGGGGGGAGGGGGGGCGGGGGGGGATATTCTTAAATTAACCTAACTTTAAGAGGTAGCAGAGCTTCAGCAATAATTTAGCGGTATGCCTTCACAAAGGTGTGCTAAATCCAAAGTCTTCACATAACAGGTCAGTGAGAGGTACGGCTTATAGCAAATCACAACACAAAGCATGCAATCCCTGTGCATTTCCCAGGTGTAGCAGAAGAGCCGTAACCGCTACCTTCCATACATTTCATACTTCCAGAACTGAACCAAGTCAGCCTGGAATATCCATGCACAACAGTTGTCTGCACTGTGAATTGCTCAGCACGGACCTCAAACGGTATTTTCTGACTGCAGGGGAACATAAGGTAAAGCAGCTGCCTGCTGCATGCACTAGTTTCTTCGTAGGTGGCAGCTTCTTTTCTGTCTTCTCCCCGTATTGTCCCTCACCCCTCCCTGCATCTATCATCATGCTGGGATAAATGAGGACAATGGAATTCAAAAAGGCGTGACAATTTTTGTGTCATACTCATGCAAACATTCAGGGAGCTGAAAGGTGTCAATTGCCATGGAAATGTCCTGGTTTGATACATAAAAAGCAAATCCACAGAGCTTAAAACAATCTCCCAACATAACACAGTAAGATTGTCACAGTCATTCCAGACAATTATTTAAAAATTAATTCCAGACGATTATTTAAAAATTGAATGACAAAATTGACCAGGGTTTGGTGTGTAGGTTTTTGTTTGGTGAACACATGGTAACAGACTAGTCAGAAAACTAACTGAGCTCCAACTGGACTAAATTATAATGTCACTAAAAGGCTCTCCAGCAGATGGCAAAGTTTAGATAATTAACAAAAATGAACTGCTCAATTACATTTAGAACTGTACAGCTTGAGCAAGGCTAACCACTCAAATCCCTAGGAGCATAAAAAGAAGTCTCTAGAATTCTTTACATCTCCAGCAAGTCTCTAAATATTGACCCAAGATCACCATTTTGCCCCAAAACAGATACTGAAGTAGAGACAAAAAATCTTAAAGGTCACTTCATTGCTGAATTCAACCCTCATTTAATCAATTCACAAAATGTTACTCCCCTCTAAAGGTGCACTCAAGCCATAATTTTAAAACAGAACGCGTTAACATGAAATATTTTTCATTCTTTATGAACTTTGAAAAGCCTCAGCTTAAACACATATGGAAAAATAAGTTCCTAAATGTCTCAGCAATGCAGTAATATATAAACACGTGAACAGAATTTGAAAATTTACATGTTCGATTTCCTACAGCTTGTAAAAAGGGTTTAGTTTTATTATACTGTTGGAAGTCTGGAACAAAAAGAATACTTCATTTTCTCAATACTTCTTTTGTCAGCAGAAATACTATAAACTGTATTTTTAGATAAAAATACAACGTAGTTGAATTTTTATTAGTTATCAATATGATTCACTTTAAAACCAACCAAGACAGTGAATACTGGGGATGGCATTTTACAATTAAACTCAGTTTTGATACTGCTTGTCACAAATACAGAAGCTGTTTTATGATCAGGACTTTGAAACCACAATAAGGAAAGCAAAAGCCATGGTAGAATATGCATTAACTGCACTGAGAAGGAAAAAGATCATATTCACTTACTTGAGGTGTTACATTAAATGTTTCATAGAAAGATATTAAGACTATAAAATATTCTGAAATATGAAGGTATTTCATGTGAATGAACGTAGCCTGATAACTGACATGAAACGTGACAGAACGCAGTCTTGAAATTCTTGAACAAGTGCGTAAGTTGAGAATAACCCAAGGTCCACGCTGCCTCACAGACTGGAACATGACCACTCATAATACAGGGCACTGAATAATACCCTGGCTTGTTTCCCAAGATACGTGTTTCATCAATACCGCAACTCAACTTGGATTATGCTTAAACCAGCTGGTTTTTATCTAAGTGCAATCTCTTACACATACTGCGAGTACATCTGCAAAGAGATGCAAATCGGAGTGCTGTCAGTGTAAAGGTTGCTATATGAGCTCACAGCATCTTACTAATTCGCAGCGTTTTTATAAATATAGTAAAAAAGACAGGCACAAGATGAATCCCCTGTGACATGTCGTAGGTAACAAGACCTCAGGGAAAGAAATAGCCACTCCTTATTGCATCACAATTTCAGTTTCTAGACAATCCTGCTATCATGAAGCCATCCTAGCATGCAGACGTGAGAATTGTTGCATCGGGACAAAACTTCATTCCTTACTTACAGCAACAAATAAGGCGTCTCAACATTTTCTTCCCGTTAATTTTGTGCAAGTGTAGGTTTTTACTTCATACATGAATCTCATTAACAGATTAAGCCATGATTGTTCAATACCTCTACAAATCACTCATTAAAAAAATCGAGTGGTTTAGATATATAAACACCTTCTATACTGTGGGAGCTTTGCTTCCTGCATTTCCTTCCCCTGATCTTCTTCCACACACAAGTTGCCTGTAAGCCACCTTCTTATTCTCCTTTTAGCAACTGCTGCTTTCCCCCTCTCTCATGACAGCAGGTCACCATTTCATCATCCCTTTATTCCTTCCAGTTTTCTGTCACAATTCTGTCTACTTGGGGTGGCACATTCAGTGCCACCTGCAACTTACTCAGCTTAGAGAAGTGACTGGATGCGGCATCCACAAATCACAGTACCTAAGGTCAAGATGCCCAAGCAGCAGAACCTTTGCAAGCTCAGCTAAACAGCACATTCAGTTCCAAGTCTGCCAGCTGTCATTCTGTATATTTTCCACTCTAAAACAGGTTTTAAGTAGCAAATAAAACCAGCTGAAGTAGAATGAAAATGAAATTCTGAAATTAAGAAAAGGCAAAAGGTTCCAGTTAGGCTACATCTATGTATAGCCTCAAAACCTATAGCTTAAGTATTCAATGAATGCATTTACCTCAACAGTATTACATATATTTGAAAATTCCGCTCAGCTACAGAACAAAGATTATTACAAAACACGAAAGTATAAACGTGAATGTTTGGCTATGAGATGACCTGAAATATGAAATTTGTGCTTACTAATTAAATATTGTACATCACCTCCTCTTAGGGAAACTCCAGGCCGAATGCTTCCCCCTTTGCAGGCGGCAGTTCTGCCATTCGCTGCACTAAAGCCTAAACCAGCAAATGACTCTGTTCTGTTCTTGCGTTAACTGTGCTTTCCACTGCCACTAGCATCTTACACTGCTGAGGAAACGACCCCAAGAGCAACCCAAGCCGGATTATTCAATGTTAGATAAGGATATAACATGGACACACAAAAAATTGGTTTATTCGTAATTATAACCATTAGATCTACAATTCAACACACGTTTCTAAAGTGTTTAATATTTAGACAGAAATAGGTTTCATCACCTTTCTAAAAAGCAACTCAGAAATGTCTCACCTCCTGAATGTCAGGAACACTTTAGTCAAACAGTTTTATGAAATTGTATATAACAGTTCTTGGAAACTTACTCCCCCCCCCCCCCGGGGGTGGTTT